>JAQIWH010006356.1:0-12986 GCA_034695005.1 Cryptops parisi
CACTTCACTGCACTGCACAAAATAAACAATAAAGCAGATATTCGCAGATGGTAAATGACGTTGTGCAGTTTTCGTTTTTTTAATTTTTTATTTGTCATAATGGCACCAGCAAAGAGTAAAAAACACTACATACATTAAAATTATCGAAATTCGATTACAGCAAAAAATGAACAACACTAAAAATAAAATGAGTATCATAAAATTTTCTATTATTATATTTTGAATTTACCGCCATGACGCCATGACTGCCATGGAGGATGAATACGGAAGCTGCGCAGAAAGTGTAACAGTCCAAAGATACCGGGGACGGAGTATACAAGCAGTAGCCTTGACTTGCCATCTCCCGTGGCATGTCACCCTCTGTTCCATTTATCTCCTCCCTGACCAGTGCACCAATCGCTAACAACTTTTTGACCTGCTCTATGAGCTTTCTGCTCCATATATCCTTCTTGGTAACTTCAGGACCATTCCTGCTGGGGCTCTTTTTTCAACTCCCCCCGTGGTGTCTATTGACTGACTATTCTCTGACCATGACATTTGCATCCTTAACGGTGGCTCTAATACCCATCTTTTTTCGCCTACGGGAGTTAGATTGCTATCAATCTTTCTCTTTGTAGTCCCGCCAATGTCTCCATGGTTACTTAGTCAGTCCGTGCAGACCTCGGCAGTATTGGTCACCATTCACTTGTTATCCATCTCCACCAAGGAGGAGATTCCCCACAACTTCCCACTATTCGATCCTTTGTAAGGCTAATTGTCCTCTGTTTACTAATCGCTGAGTGGGATGATCCCGACGCTTCTTATCCTGTAGATATAAAGTACCAATATTTATTTTTTTTTCTGCTCGTTTCTCCTTCCCTACTCCTCCAGAAGGATGGTCTGTTGTCCTGTCCCTTGGTGGACTGATGCAGGAGCACACGCAATACGAGATTGCAAAGCAGCACTACGTCACTTCAAACGTCTCCCAACCTCTGTTAACTACATTATTTTTAAACACCTCGAAGTAAAAGCCAGGCGCACCACCATAGTAACTGCGAAGAGTGATTCGTGGCATGCATTTGTGTCGTCTATAACCAGCAGTACACGCATTTCCAATGTTACGCCCAAGTCCGTCGAGTGAAAGGAAGAGATACCCTTTTCACTGCTTCTTCCCTTAGCGATGCGAATGTCCCTATTGTCGACCCTGCAACGATTGTCACATCCCTCCTAGCGGAACATTTTGCCAATACCAGTAGCTGTCGAAACAACGATTCTCATTTTCTAGTTATCAAACACCGAACTGAGGCTGCCTATCTGTCTTTTACTTCTTCTCATTTGGAACCCTGTGATTCTTCCATTTAACTCTGGGAACTCCTTTCTGCTTTGAAAGCTTCCCGGAACACAGCTCCAGGCCGAGATCATATACATGTTCTAATGCTTAAACACTTGTCATATCAATCTACTGCTAGCCTTCTTCAATAAAATTTGGAGCGATGACATCATCCGAAGTGCCTGGCACGATGCTAACATAATCTTTATCTTAAAACCAGAAAAAGACAGGCAATCAACCTCTAGCTATCGACCTATCATGGTCACTAGCTGTGTTTGCAATGTATTCGAATGAATGGTTAACAAACGCCTCACATGGTGGTTGGAACGAAACGACTTCTTTTCCCCCTCCAATGCGACTTTCATCGGCTCCACTCAACCATAGATCATTTAGTTTCTCTCGAATCCTGTCTTCACGACACCTTTCTCCATCGCCAGCATGCGGTCGGCGTCTTTTTGGATGTGGAGAAGGCATATGACACCACTTGGCACTATGGTATTTTGAAAACTCTCTTCATGACATTGACCTGTGTGCTGCATGCCTGTCCTTCTGCATTCTTTTCTCTCTACATGAACGTTTCGAGTGCGAAAAAGTTCTATTCTATCCCCACGGTTCATACAGATTGACGTTCCTCAAGGCAGCGTCCTCAGTACTGTCCTGTTTGCCATCGCAATTAATCCCATCACACAACGGATTAATCCCCTGGTTATCGCTTTCTTTTTCGTAAACGACTTGGCTTTTTTATGCAATCATATCACCTTTCCTGAGCAGAACATCTACTTCAGCTTACTATCAACCGTTTAAAAGAGTGGACCCTTACCAATGGTTTTGCTTTTGTCCCAAAAAAACCATGTGTGTCCATCTTTCACACTTGGAGATACTCTTTTACCAATTCGGAGTGAAGTGCAGTTTTTAGGCCTCTTGTTCGATGAACGACTTAGTTGGTTACCTCACACTCGCCAACTCCGTTCTCATTATCACAAAGCTTTGGACTCCCTTCGCATTCTAAGTCACCATTCATGGGGAGCAGATCAGCACATCCTGCTAATGCTTTAGAAATTGTTAGTTTGATTCAAATTAACCTATGCATCTGTCGTTTTCTCCTCCGCTCGTCCATTCTACCTTTTTCTCCGCAGCATTCATCATGCCGGCATTCGTCTCACTCTAGGAGCTTTTCGTGTTGTTCATTTTCGCAACAAAAGTCATTTAATTTATTGAAGTAAATTATATTTATATTATACAGTATGTATAACACACATATAATGTTTCTTTAATATCGTTTTCCAACAATATGCTTTGGTATTATTATGTTTAAGGAAGCTGTACATTGTTGCTGGAAAGGAGTGTGTATTGTTGTAATTACTCTTTACAACTTGGCTCTTCTTCTGTCTATGTGCAACAAAATACACAGATGTAATATTTTTGGTTCTGATCATCTTCAATACAGTTCTTGTTATTTCACTTGTATGACAATTCTTTTCTCGACACACACTGACGTTCACGGCACAACATTTCGTACAAGCCCCATTTCCAGCATGTGCATCGAAAGAGGAAAGTTGCCTTTCAACCACCTTATCGATGACAGGAACCGCAGCTATGTTGCACACTTACGTGCCCACAGTGCAAACCCCACGCACCCCTACATTTTCGATCAACGATACTTTCACAATTACTCACGCCATCCCAGTCACTGGGTCCCTGGGCATCCGTTCTGCGGAGACGGAGACATTCCAACCTGACCAATGGCCCCTAGTCTTCTCATTCCACTCTAATCTTCCCTACCCTTGGTTATTGCCCAAGCTGACTTTTATAATGGACTCCAGCCGCCTACGCAGAGCTAGCACCCACTCTACTGAATACGTTGGTTGATTTCACCAATTCCTCCAAAACTGCAATGGTTTCGAACCCATCTACACCCATGAATCCAAAAAGGGTGACCTAGTGGGTTTCGGCTGCACTTCCAGGTGGTGAACCTACAGTGGTCACATCCTCACTCAATGCAGCATTGTCTTCGCAGAACTGGTGGCTATCGCAAAATACCTAGCACTGTGTTTGTTGAATTCACCGTTGATCTGTACAGACTCCCTCAGAGGTTTACAGTCGATCCAAGACCATTTCTCCTGCAGTCCCTTGGTCTCCCTCATTCACAGTCTACTCCACCACTACTCCACTCTTAACAATTCTGTTGCTTTCATGTGAGTTTCTTGCCATGTTGGCATCCAGGGCAACACTCTTGCTGACACCGCCGCAAAAGCAGGCCTCCTGTAGCTTCCTGTATACCCATCAGGTCCTCTCACTTTATCTACAATCCTGGGCGCGAAGACAGGTCCGGTCTACTTGGCAACTCGAATGGTATAATACCACCAACAAAGTTCGTGTCGTCAAAGATACCACCACTGTGTGAGCCATCTCCCATCATGAGAACAGGAAACACGAGGTCACTCTGGCTCAACTGCATATCGGGCATAACCAATTTTCAAATGCCTTACCTGCTGCGTGATAAATTTCCTTCCACCTGCACTACTTGCGGGGTCCAACGTACTGTCTACCACATTCTTATCGACTGCCCACAATTTGCCCACTCCGACTTAATGCTTTCTGTCCATCCTGTACAATCCACTGTGTCTTTCGTTACCTGCCTCTTTCTCATTTTGCCGATCAAATATAATGTGTCATACTCTTGATGCTTTCACACCACAACCCAATTAACTAACCCTTCTCGTTCAGTGGGTGCCTTATGACCTCCCTAGTAGTCCGTGTGCCTCACCTTTTCCCAATTACTTACCTGTGAACTAGATGAATCTTCTCCTTCAGTCGAGCATTTAGTGCTTCTGTGGCTAAAGGTTTGGCACTGAGAGTATTTAATTTCGGTACTTTCCTGTTATAGCCATGCCCAGTCTGATGTTGATATTTGCTTGTACTTAATTATGGGTTTATTGTGCAGGTTAGGTTAGGAAAACAAAGAAACGTATTAAATGTATGATATTGTTTTGTTTTCCTAACCTGATGTATGATGCGATACAGCAAAAACCAAATGATCATATACTGAGGAAGAGCAGTTCTGATGAACACACAGAAGGTGCTGGACAATTAAGTTAGGTGGTCCAAATGATAACTTTTTAATCATATAAAAAGACCTTGGATTTATATAAACTAAAAACGTGAAAGATATGCATGCAAATATGCAGTATTTGATAAGTTTTTATCCAACCACTTTTCAATCAGTTCTTCATTTTTAAATCTAAACGTCCTCAGTGAATATGGCTGCGAAACGGTCGCGCCAAAACAGTCGCAGCGAATCGGTTGCGGCGAAATGTCCTAAACCCCCAATGAAGCAGGTGGACACTCACAACACAGCAGTCTTGGCACTCTTTAGAAGCATTAACACGACATTCAAATTGAAAGCTCAGGACCAACTTGTGGACGCCACTCGCAGTACTGACAATGTCAATCTACAGAAAATCATATCAAACGACATCAACAAAACATAAGAAATATTTGTAGAAACTATATCAATGTTGTAATCTGTCATTGATCTCTCAAAGGCCTATTCAACGTATCCATGGGTTTCATCATTGTTTTATAAAAACGTAGTCCCATTCCTAACTGATTTTCATGTTTCTTTATTCATTGAATATTGAGAAGCAATACTTAAGATGTAAATCAAAATTTAAGATGTTAGTACAAACCAGGAACAAGTGAAAAGCGACTACACTTTTATTTCTAGTCCTGTGTGTATGGAATGTTTTTGAGTACAGTACTAAAGAAAAATTTATTTTCAACATTTTAGTGCTTTTTTAAATAAAGGCTATTTTTTAAAAGGTTGTTTTAATCTTGGATATAAAAGGCTCTACATTTTTGCTCGACCCTTTTATCTCTACATTTTAAAATATTCTTATTTTAATTTTTCTTTACACAGTACTGTTTAATGTGTACAGTATCCAAACAATTCAACCGGATGAGAAGTTTACATCAACGTAAAACAAAGATAGAAATGAAACAAGATCAGTTGTTCCAATAATCATGCTTATATCGTGTGTCCGAAAATTCCTATTTCCTATACTGTAGATAACCGACCATCTAATATGAGGAAAATGCCAAGCTTGGGAACTAGGCCTATTAGCATCTTGAGGTTGTTTTTTTTTCCAGTGGTCCCATTTTCAATGACCTTGAAATCAATTTTCAAGCAAATGGGATTGTTAAATTTTGAACAATGCATTGTAGGTATCAAATCATAGTTTTAAAGTTGTAGGCAATAGCAAATACAGAATCCACTATTGTTTAATTTATTTCCAACAATACAACTAAAAAAATATCTAACCATACAATGCACCATGCTGTTGCAGCAGCTTCACTGCATATCAATTTTGCTATGCATTGAAAGTGATTTTACAGTACTAGTAGTTTAGGCAATCTTAAATTTTTATTTAAATAAACCATGCAAACAACTGAATTCGATTTTGCTGCATACAAAAATTGATATGCAGTGAAGCTGCTGCAGCAGCATGGTGCATTGTATTGTGAATTGTTGGATATATATTTTTTTTTCAGTTGGATTGTTGGAAATAAAGGAATTCTGACTATACTAGAAATTAACCCCCATGGTTGGTATGGTAACCACGGGGTGTCTAGATTTCTAACAGCTTATGTTTATGCAGTTTGTTCATTGTTGTAATTTAAATTTGCCTACAGCTTATGTTTATGCAGTTTGTTCATTGTTGTAATTTAAATTTGCCAAATCAAAATAACAACACGAGCGTTAGTCACGTACCTCAGCGTTCCCCGCGTCAGCGTTCCTCCTAGACGATTATTATTAAGATGGGCTATTCCTACAACTTTTTGACGTCTAATGTTGCCCTAAGGATTTCATCTTAACTCAGCGACTTACAGGCTTCCCAAATTCTGTCCTACATGTCATTCCACGTTGTTGGATACTCCCACTAAACGAAGTGTGTTCCCATAAAAAGAAGTCTATTAGTGTTAAACCAGATAAGCGTGGTGGTCATGCCACCAGTCTGCACATATGAAATGGTCCTATCTCTCGTAGCCCATACAATCTTCGTGCCACGAATTATTGCATATTGAGCACATGATCCAGTCTTTTACTGGCAAAGTAGTATACACTTTGCCACGTGCTGGGCACTTATCTAAATGCGACTTCAGCTGTTGATGTCACCTCTTTTTTGAATGCTGCCTATGCCGAATTGCAATCTATTCTCAAGTCTTTTTCCGTTCTCGCTCATGTTTTTCCAAGACATTTTCAACTGGTGTGCCTGTAATGACACTAAATTGTTGTATTTTCTTAATTTGCTTCAACCCCCCATCTTGCCCGGCAGTATCTCACAACCTATCGGACATATTTTCCCTTAATGTGGAACGACATGTACAACAGCTATTCTGCCTAATGTAGCCCAGATCTACGTGCTATGTAAAAAAATATTAAGCTCCTGACAGTTATGTACAGTACAGCCTAGTTAAAACTCTTATGATAGACTGACTATCAACATTTAACGAAGTGTTCAAAAACCTACCTACTCTAATTAAGGTACCCCAGTTGGTAACAACTTAGCAAAAATGGACTAACTTGTCAAGAGTGTTTGCTGGATCTAAAAAAAAAGTCCATAGTCGCTATTTACCCACAGTTTTTAAGAAACCCTGATTCATCATCTTGCCCCTTTTCCCCTTATTTTTCATCAGCTGGATGAACCTATTATGTATGCAAACTTTTCAGTGCCAATATATTGCATAATCAATTTCAAATGGGATTTTATTACTGGAAAAAGGCCTGTACAAGGATACCAATCCATGAAATATGAAAAATCATCTTGGTGCAGTGTTATGCATGTTCCAATACCAAACATCCAGTAGACTTGACTTGATGTGGAAGTGCAGAAGGAGAGATATACGGTACATACTGATATGTTGAAGTTCTGAAAAGAACATTTGCTGTAGCAAAATTTCTCGCTGAACAGGGTTTAGCTTTTCATGGTGACCCTAACTGAGGGTCAACTGTTCTAACAGTGGAAATTATCCTGGTTGCATCCATCTTTTAGCTGAATTTAATTCGTTTCTGAAGAAACATAGTCGAGGACATGGAAATCCAGGAAAAAGGCAATACTTGTAATTTGCTAGTTTATGTGATGAGTTCATTGACATATTTACGATCTAAAGTCATAGGCGTGCGCAGCGTATTTCTTAAGGGTGTACATACCAAAATATCAATACTTCAAATATCAATATTTTATGTACTGTATCAATATTTTATGTATTGATATATTTAATATCAAGTATTTTACCTGGCCACTGATATCAGACCACTCCAAAAGTAGTTTATTGAGGATGGAGAGAGTCTTTGAAAGTTTTATGGCAAAAATATGAAGTTAAAAACAAAAGTTAAAAAAAAATAATACAATATTTTTTAATACTACAATACTTTTGATCATATTACGATATTTTTTGACATTAAAGTGTGCAGCTGCACACCCTGTGCGCAAGCCTATGAATACAGTACTGTATCAAAATACATATACTGTACGTTTATATTTATTACTTACATATTACATATGTTATGTAAATGTTTTTAAGTACAGTAAAGCTTTTCTTGGCCATTCACTTGTCTTTCATGGATAATACTGCTTGATTTTGTTATACTATAGCAAAATCAACCGTCTTTATAGTATAGATGCTATAGCATCTATACTATAAAGATGGTCGATAAGTTTGTTCGCACCAATAAGGCTCCTAAACCGCTGGACCGATTGGAACTAAACTCAGAAGGAATAATCCCTATGTCCGAGGATGAAAATGTTTAGGTTTTTATCCCCACTTTTTCAGCCCCAATATTAGAGGCGGGCTAAACAACACGTTTCACAAGTTATATAGAAGGTATTATTATGTTTGGTTCTGTAGTCAAGTTGGTAGTGTTGAGCTGTTCATAAGCTGAAAGTAGCAAGTTCGATTCCTGACGAGGAAATGTTTTTTTTTTAGAAGTTTTTTTCCGTGCATGGCACGGGCTTACCGCTAGTTTTATTTAATCGTAGGAAAGTAAACATATCAGAACACTATCCACTCAAATGTAGGTACAATATACGACTGGCACAGAGTTAAGTGGCACATCTACTCGATTATCCCGGTTCGGATAACCAGTTGTTCTCATAACCGGCGTCAGATAAACGATGTTCTACTGTATACTTGAGGAAACTAAAATTGACAAAATCATTGACAGTTAATCCACAACAGCAATATGATGATTTTAAGTACAGTAGTTCCACTAATGTTATATTTTTTTTTCAATACTTGACTGTTTTTCAAGAGCAATGTAAAATTAAGCACGTAAACCTCTGCTACTGCTTTTCAAATATATAATCTAATAAGTGATTTAGACATGCTCTAGTTTGAACGTTCACTACAATAAAGTAGAGCTAACTAGAGAAATTAATATATAACTGAAAAAATAGTCTATACTTTTTGCTACGCATCACTTTGTGTTCGTTATCAGAATTGCAACTCACAGGAAAGTAATTCAACCATTCACCAAACTTTTTGATCACTTCTTGTGACTTGAATACTATGTTAACCTAGCAACCAGTTTTACACAGGTTTGATTCTGATTCTATGAAAAAATGAATTAATTAGCATCTTGACCGACAAGGTTTTAATTGTAAAATAAAAAATTTAATCTGATTTAAAATTTTGAGTTATCAGCAATAAAAAAAAATCAAACATTTTAATAAACATGAATATTATGTCAAATATACTACTGTAGTTACATTTTACACATAAGTGTATCACCTGTGTTAGGGTCTAAAGGTCCAGCATTTAGAAAGGCAGCAATTTCTCCAATTGTTTGTTTGGTACCATTCATCTTCCAATTCCCACCAACGAAAAATTTTCTAGGATTGGACATAATGTCGTAGGTATATTTGGCACTTTTATATGTATCGTACTACGATAGAAAATTTTGGATGAATATATTGTAGCGTCTGCTTGCTTGTCTTTCTTCAATGTCAAGTGACCTTCACTAGCCCTTGGTCGCAAGTTTGCTCAATTGAAAATGGATCACTACTGCCATCTATCTGCCATATTTTAAATTTATAACATGGCAACAAGTTTTTCAAGACTTTGAGACGCAAGTAAGGCAGGACGCTTTTTCGCTAAACGCTCATAAACGTCCAAATATAGTCGATAACCAATATAGGTTCTATGTAAATTAAACAGATTTATCGACTATGTTTGGACGTTTATGAGCGTTTTCAGCAAAAAAGCGTCCAACGTGAACGAAGCCATAATAAACTTGGCCGGATGCTCTTATTAGCTGTTGTATTATATGCGCTACGGGAATGCGCACTATATGCGCCGCGAATTTCAAATTGTAATATTGTTAAAGCATGGCTATAAGTTACTTAACTTATAACTCCTTGGTTAAATACAGCTTTATTTAAATTGTAAACTATCTGCTACCACAAATAATCCCACCAGAAAAAATACTCATTGGAACGATAAGATTAAGTATAACGAATTTTAATAGGTTGTTATACAAACATATAATTTTAGTTGACTTCCGGGTCATTCCACGGTCACTTACGGTCAACTATTCAGAAAATTTTGAATAGTTGAAATTGTGATTTCACACACACAGTAATTTACTCCCCCAATACTCAATGTTTCTTATCTTAGTAGACTAATGGAAGTTATATTTAACTTTCTCGACAGCGCACAGTGGTTCCAATAAAGAATCTGGCATTACAAAATCATTTTATTTGTTTATTGTAGTAAAAATTTGGAAAAAAAATGCTTGAAATTCGTAAAGCTTTTTATGATTATTTAGTACAAATATTTTTTTAGTATTTGCAAAAAATAAAAAATTAATAGGAATTATACAAAGGATAGAAGTTAAAAAAAATTTAGGATTCAGGATTTTTTTTTTTATTTAAACAAAATGCCGATTGTGGTAAATAAAAAAAAAATTATATTATAAATATTTGCAGACTTCAGAGAGTTATACTATATGTATTAAAGTTTATCATCATCATCGCTGTCGTCATCTTCATCATGTTCTGGATCTTGGGGTAGTCGCAATATTTCAGGAGATATGGTTTCACTCATTTTTTGACGTTTGATTCTGACAGTTTGATTCTGCAGACTGACTTCTTACAATCGGGTCTGAAGATATTAATGACATGTACATTCTGTCAGTCATTGTATTGGTTTTACGAAGATTATGCAAGTAATGTTCCCGGAAATGTTTAGAGTCCTTAGTGTCATTCCAACCGGAAGAATGGCTTCTTTTATCAATTGTGTACCATGAATATTTAATGCACACTTGGTGGCATGTAATCAGTAGCGCACCCAGGGGGGGGGAGTTAGGGGCACCCCCTCCCCCCTCCGAAATTATTTCTCCTAAAATCCAAAAAATGTGTAAGAAAAACCAACAACAAAAACAAAAACCCTATTTAAGAAATTCTGCCTCTGAAACAAGTACAAGACTAAATGGTTTAACTCTCCTTCATTTGTATAGAAACATGACTCCATCAGTGGAGTCTATTGTATTAACCTGACATTTACTTGTTTTCTGCATTTCTTAATTTTTGCTTTAATTTTGCAATTTTTTTAGTTTGTAAATTTTTCTTGTTCGGCTTGTTTGGCCATTCTTTCCCGCGCACATTCAAAGTTGTTAGTGGTGTCACTGTCAGTATTGCAGTGGAATCGTCAAGTTGTCTGGAATGTGTTTTTGAAGGTTTGCAATAGTTTAGTATAGCTCAGTTCACGGTGTATAAGAGCCCACGGTCTCTTATACACTGTGGCTCAGTCACATCTGTACTTTATTAGGGGGTCGCGTCTTACCGTCTACTGTGTATAGTTTTATAAATCTGGTAGGGTTTATTATTTTAAGTTTCTCTGGTCATTCGTTGATCCATTCTGTCTGTTGGTTTGTTTTTGTTATCTCTTTTGTGTGTCTGCCAGTGCCAGAGAAAAGGTAAGGAAAGAAAAGTTTATTTGGGTTGTCTAAATTTAGTTAAAATTGTTAAATCTGGTTAAAAATTATGCTTTGTTCGAGTTAGTTTTCTTTTAACTTATTTCTTATTACCTCTTGGAAGACTTTTTTGAGATAAAAAATTAACGTGGAATAACAACTTTTATATTTATTTATTTCTTTATTCATATTAACTCCAACACAATTAATTTTTTGTTGATTTTTAATGCTTAAGAATTATTCAGACTTCAAAAAGTTATAATAAAAATAAATTTTAAAAAACTTTTGAAAAATACGCTTTTATTTCAAATGTACATACCGTACCCGTATAGGTACCATACTAAAAATATACAATAAATTTCTCTTGTAATAAATTGTAATCATCATCATGACATTCGTCAATGGGAGGTAAAATTAGCATTTATGTAAGCGAGTTAAGGTTTTCGTGTATTTTCATAATTGTGAAAATTCTGTCTATTCCTTTCGAAAATAGAACTTCCTTCTCGTCGGTCGTTCGGTGGTGAAGCCGAACCAAACTTGCCCAGCGTGGCTGGGAGAGAACCCAAAGGTTTTGATCCAAATGAGAATTCCACAAGAAATTTATTTGTTTGCAAGATCTTGCTTTGTGAGCCAGAGATGCCAATCACAAACCCTTGTGTGTGCAATATTACCATACAATGCAAAATAATCACCCACAGCAAAACAAATACCTGAGGCAAAATCAATACCGAACACAGTCTTAACAGTTGAACTCAGAATTTATTAACACCAATTTAATGCAAATTTGAACAGCTTAATCGTCTTGGCGAATAAAACAGGATTTTAAGGATAAATTAAGGATAACTCTCGCCAACAAGACGATTACTAGAAATTAAAGATAAAAATTAAAAATAACTTCCGCCAGAACTGACGGTTTCAAAGTAAATGATAAGAATGGATTTGAAGCCTCAAGCGCTCAGAAATCTATTTGACCTTTTTTTGAACTTGTGTCTAACAACACTTAACCAAAGAACGTTACTTTAATACTTTTTGTCTCTCGGATAATTACTCAGAAATCAATTTACAATACTTAAACGAGTTCGAAAACCTGACACTTATCTTTCACTCAAAATTACTAGCGCCACTGATCCTAAATCAGCACAACTGACGATACTTGAAATAACATGAACAATAAAACCAAGATGGTTCGACACTTTGTTACTGAGAAATTAATTCTATATGTTTTAACTGAGCAGGTGCAAAACCACGTTACAACCTGTCTCGATAAAAGTTGACCAACAGCTTAACATGAGCGTTAAGAAAAAACAACATACACAATAGCAAAATACAATTGAAATAACTTGAATAATTGGTACGTCGGTTGCGTAGCAACGAAAATGACAATTTACGGTTACTTAAACAATTGATGACAAAAAACCCTTCAAAATAAAGCACTTGACAAAACCAGGCCTAATCCAGCTGTTAATGAACTTTAGTTTACGTGAAAAGAAATTGAACCTAAGCAATTGCAGCTTCCGCTCTAACTCTGAGCACCGGTAATCAATGAGAACGATATGCCTCGGCTCGGCTAGCGACCTTTTTAAACTAAGATGTATCCGAACTCGACACACGACGTGGGCAAGTCGGAATTACTAAATTAGAAGATAAAACTAGGCGAGCAGCAAAATTCGTCTGCTTGTTAGCGCGTGCGTAATAGCAGCTAAA
>JAQIWH010006357.1:0-12984 GCA_034695005.1 Cryptops parisi
GCATATGATTTCAAAATAATAACTGTTAATAATACCTAACCCCTTAGCACTTTTCCAATTCCGGGAAATGTAGGTAAATAAATAAATAAATAAATACGTAAATGAAAAACGAGATAAAAGAGAGAAGTGAGAAGTGAGAAGGCGTGATATTTAATCCTCGCGCATTCTTGGAATGTCTGAAATCGGACTGGGTCTTTTGTCTAGGAATTTTCCACTTCAATTTCACTCTTCTTTTTTCCCATTCGTCCCCATTTTCTCTGCTATTTCAATTATTTTCCTTCCGTTTCGGCGTTTCATTAACCTCATGTAGGAACAAAAGACGATTCGTCGTCTCGTCGCCTTGGAGTTTCGGCCAAAGTGACGTCGTGTTTTTGGCCCCCAAGAAGACAAAGAATTGAGTAAGGCAAACTCGGTCAGCTTCTCAAAATTTATGAAGTGGTTTTCTATTTCACTTAATTCACTTGAATCACGAAGCTAAATTAAAGAATATTTTAGTGGTCTCATCACATCATAACGAGAATTGAGAGTTTTTGAATGATGGTGTCTCAACAACCAATAAAATCCAATATTCCACCAAAGTTATTGCTATATTTTTCAAGATATTTCCTAAGACTAAATTGAGCTAACCTGACATACGCAATTTTGAAGATAGGATCTTGAGCAAATTTGTGGAAAAACTATGACGTAAATGGAAGACAAAAATGTCAAACGAACAAAAGTCAGAAACAAAAACAAGGACGTTAAAAAAAAAATTTTTGTACTTTATTTTTACTTTTATTTATTTTTTTGACTTTTTGACTTGTATTTTTGTCGTTTTTTGTTGTCCTTTTCTTCGTTTGATTTTGTTTTTTCTTACAATCGTGACGTCAGCTTCTTGCTAACAGTTTTCATTGCTGGACAAGAAACTGACGTTACAGTTGTTCAAAGATTTCTCCGACTTGCCACACAATTTTTGTTGTGGCAAGTCGATTTATTTGTGAATAGCTGTGACGTCGGCGTCTTGCTACCGATTTTTGTTTGTTGACAGGCCCGCTTTGTCTTTGAGGGTAGGCCCATGAACGTTTTTCTTGCAGTTCTTTCGATCTTCCGCCGCAGCACAAATACTGGGCCAATCCCCAAGAGAGACCCTCTCGCAGACTTTAGTCTTTATTATAATAAAAAAATATATTACTGACATTGACATAGATCATTATAATAGATATTATTTTGTTATAATAATTGTATATTTTTTTTCAAATTTCGAAATCAATAAGGAAATAGATTATTAAAATAATTATATCAGAATAATTTCTTCCTGTTGTTAAGTATAAAAAAAATCAATGAATAATGACGGGTATTTAATTTACCATCTAATCGACGGTAAAAAATGATATACATTTCCTTTCAAAAATTTTTTACAAGCTTTTATTTAATAATAAACTTGAATTTAATGCAAAGTAGGTTCATTCAAAAGAAGTTTAGAAACCCTCATCATTAATGAGTGAAATTTGCTCGAGGGGGTCATGCAAAAATCATATCATTACTGCGATGGTTTGAAGCGATCTCGAACTTTCTTTTATTTCTTTGTTTGTCAGCTTTTTTATTCGGCCAAAAGCTAGGCCAATAAAGGCTTAAGAACTCGATGACAGAACCGATCCTTTATTAAAATATCTTATTTAAAAAAAAAATGCTGACTTTCACAAATCGATAACAAATTATTCTGGAAATTGAAGTATAGAAATTGTTGACGGCCTTTGCAAATATAAAAATGAAATAAATGAAAAAATAAAAATTACGAAAGAAAATCAATCGCGTTGAGAGTTTCGTTTCATTAATTCATTTATTCGGCTGTATAGATTTAGGATACTTCTTTCTTACCCGAAAGACAGCTGATGTATGTATTACTACAAAGTTATTGAGATGGGAAAAAATAGAAACTTGTCGAATGGTTTTCAATATTTCGAAGGTCGTCCACGTGCCATGTTTTAAATGAAAACTAGAACTTCTTGAAAAGTTTTGTCTTTTTTTTTTCGGCGTTTTGAGCTTTTAGTGTTAAAGAAAAAACAGTAGAGAAAACACAGAAAATTGTCATTGATTAAAATTAAAAAAAAATTTTATACCAATCGATTAGTTTGTAAGTCATCGACTAACTTGGGAATTGAAAGTAATTTAAAAAATGCTGATTGTTGGACTTTTTTCTTCTAAGTTTTGCCAACATTCGCTTTCTCACTTGTTTAAATTTAGACGCTTTAGGATTGTAAAAATCGATAGTCATTTTTGTGGTTTACAATTAGATGCTTTAAGATTGTAAAAATCGATCGTCATTTTTTTTGTGTTTTACATTAAAAAACATATATGTATACTTTTTGTTGACTGAGAAGCCGCTTGTGACACTCGGATGTATGTTAAATAAAACAAGCAAATACGTATTAATTTTATGATTAATTAGCCGTTTTTAGATAATTAGATATTCCGTCAAGAATATGGGGTGCTAGAATGTTATGCTGCTTAGTTGAGCAAATTGAAGGGCCTGGTGTAAAAGGGAACTAAGTAACATTTTCACAATTTCGAGAAAAATGTTTTCAGAGATCTGAACTTGCCTTGCTGTCTATGACTACTTCGCACTTCTTGCACTAATATCTCTACACATATTGTTGTTTTGTCCAAAATTATGGTCAGGCAAGTAGAATTCCACCTCACACACTAAAAAATGCTTCTAGTTCATTAAGAATGTCTTACATCCATTCTTTACATTCCCTCCGTACCTACATGTCTTACTGATTCATCCACAGTCCGAGAATTCCACCGTTATACTCTTTGCATCCTACCCAATATGAAAAAACTAGCTATATGCCCGTCAACAATGACGGAAATATTTTAATTCATGTTGCCTGGCAACATGACGTCATTCTAGTGTATTATATTGAGAGTAATAATTGAGCAGCTGCAGATGCAATATTTTGCAGCTGCAAAAAAAATTCTGATTTTGGTGTGACAGGTATATAAACATACATACAAACATACATACATACAAACAAACAAACATACAGACCAAGCAAATTATATTGTTAGAGATTTTTTTTTCTTTCCGTTCAATACGGAAAGAAAAATACGGTTTCTTTTCAATCAAGAAAACCGTTCAATACGATTTCCTTGTTGGAACACTCTTCCCACTGGGGTACGGAAGATTCCTTTTTAACTGCTTCACAGTAAATGCATTTTAACTTGTAATTATTTTAAAAGTGCACTTTTTGTTCATATTATACATGGAAATGTATAATTTGTATTGTTGTTTTGTCCCTATGGGACGTTAGATTTTTAAATAAAAAATAAATAAAATAAATGTTAGTCCTACTTAACACACATTCACGTCCATTATTACTCGGTTAACGTCATAAAAAATAAACAAGGCTTCAAAAAAAATTAATCTGGGTATTTAATGTTTAATATTGCTTAAATGAAGAGCGTCATATACATTATACAGTATAAACACAGGAATGAAAAACTACACTATACAGGCTGAATGAAGGTGCTATTAAAAATGTTGAGTTTTAGATATAATAGCACCCTTCATAAGGCTCTTTACAATGATAATATTTCCATTGACCTCGCATTGTTACAAATTTGAAATCGCATTGTTACAGTGTAAACTAAGAGTCGTAGCTACCAAGTCATATTTGAAAAGTTGTAGGCAGTGTTCCAATTTAGTCAGAATCTACTGTTTTATTTATTTTCAACAATGCAACCGAAATAAAAATCGAAACAATAGCCCCCCCCCCTAGATCTAAAAGCTTAGAGTAAATCACTTGTGTAGTGCAGGACAGTGATACACTGTCCCGCAAGCCACAGCACATTAGAACACCACTTTACATGTGGCATGTACATGTTTACACAATGTGTTCAATATGGCCAACCTATACTGGTATCTATGCCTATAGACATTTGTTAAAACATCAACAACCATACCTAACCACTAGCACCACAAGCTGCTTCTCGGTTAACAAAAGTTCTCAGTATAGAAAAGGGCATTGCAGTTATTTTATGTCTATTTACGTGTTATAAAATTAGTTTTTTAATTAATTAAAAAAATTAACATTGCTATTAAAATTGATTTTTTGACATACAAATTATACTTTTATTATGATTTACTTAAAAATTTAATTTTCTTGTTTACGTTGAATTTTTAAGAAATCCGAATTTTAAATCGAAACTTTCCTAAGGAGCCTTTCTGTCTGCAATTGTTAGTTGGGAGCGTTGGACGGATTCTATTAAGCAACGCTAGAAGCAGGGCAGATCTACTGTCTGTTAATTATTTTAAAACTATTTTTCAAACTTTTTTTATCTTATAATTTATTTTTATTTTCTTGTACAGTGTTTCTACATGTATAAACTTTATAAATAACTATTTTAATGCTTATTGAGTCGTCATTATTTATTTTAATTTATTATATCTTAAGTACGGGGAGCCTTCCTCTCCTTTAAGTTTCCGAGTTGTGGCGCGAAGGTTTCTGGGATTGAGTTCGCCATTGCGGTCGAGGAGACTATTTCATCCGTTTTATTGGTATTCTCCGCTACAAGACGATGTTTCGAGTGGCTTCGTATCGTTTATTGAACGCTGTTCGATCAGCAACTGTTAAAATCGAAGGACAACACCTCACAGGTAGCTAATTAAGATTTAAGTTGTCGTGACAATAGAACCGAAGTAACTTGATCGTACGTAGCTTTGTTGCTTTGCATTAGGCTTAACTAGAGATGTCTATTTGTGGGGAGCAAAAAAACAACTCGATTATTGAAAATAAACTACGACCCGTGTGAATATCCGAGTCGAGTGCTTGGGTTTGTATGAGATGTGGAAAGGTGTTGAACTTTGTAGGTAGTAATAATTAAGGGTGCTAACTCGGAAGCATAACATTATACAACGCCTGGTGCTTGCAGATAAGAACGACCTTATAGGTTAGTCAACAACGATAAAATGAAGCGGAAAATAAATAGTACACAAGATAAACCACAAGGGGAAATTGAAACTTGATTCTTCGAAATAAATCCTACGAATTATGTTACATTTTAAAAACAATGAATTCATTGTAATGTTAGGTATGATATAATTTGGCTCGAACTAGCAATTTTATAGTGTCCAAATTTTATACAGTTGTCTTACCATAGATTTATTACTATGTGTTAAATGATATATGATATGCTTATGGTCTGATTTATTATTTGTCACTTTTCACTAATCAAAAATAAAATTTTTATTAAAGTCAAGTTAATAAAGCAAATAAAAGTTCAATGTTTCATAAACGTAAAAACTAAACTAACAACTGGTTAACGAATAAAATGGTAAAAAGTCAAGATGGTATCGCACAGAATTTCCTGTTTGTATTATTGTACACAACTATTATAGCTTCCTGTCACACAGGAGAGTTGTGCAATTTTAGGTATGGCAACTTGGGCGATTTGTTGACAAATGTGACTTTATCGTTTAATGACTTCACAAATTTCCACAATTGTTTCACTTACCCATGATTTGCCATACCTAAGATTGCATGTCAGGAGTACTTTACACCTTTTTGACATTGTTTGCATTGGTTACATTTTTTTTTTCTATTATAGGTTAGTTGTTCAAGTGTACTGTACTGAAAGATGTGTTTGTGTGTAGTGAATATAACTGTTATACAAATATACATTACATTTTACATTTACTTTCTGATTGACATGGCATGCATGGTATATATATACATGTTGACTTACAACTCTAATTTTGGTTTTGATTATTTCAGCAGTAAGATGCATGTCGAAGCATGGTAAACGTGAAACTGATGAGGAATTCGATGCCAGGTATGAAGCATACTTCAATCGCCCTGAAATTGATCATTGGGAAATCCGGAAAGCGATGAACGATTTGCAAGGAATGGATTTGGTGCCCGAACCAAAAATTCTCGCCGCTGCGCTTAAAGCGTGTCGTCGGTTAAATGATTATGCTTTGGCTGTTCGCTTCCTCGAGGCAATCAAGGTACAAATCATTTGTTCGTCAAGGTGACCAAAGCGGTGCAAAAATGTAGAGTGAAGATTAAAGTGGGTTTTTTTTTTTCAGGACAAATGTGGCTCTCGTGTACAGGAGATCTATCCTTATGTCATCCAGGAGCTTAGACCCACTTTAGATGAGCTAGGCATCAGCACACCTGAAGAAATGGGCTACGATAAACCAGAATTGCATTTGGCAAGCGTGTATGATATGCATGGTTGAAGATTTCTACGGCTTGTTTACAACTGTATCAGTATAGGGTGAGCATATAATTTTTCTTCTTTTAATACCCATTTCTGATTGCTTTGAATGCATTTATGCTCTCAGTGCATTAAGCCCTCCCCCCCTTGTCATTTGCATATTTTTTTCGTGTGGCAAGTTGAGCAGTTTTTTTGATCACTCAACGCCTTGCCTAACCATTGAAAATTTGATTGGCAAGAAGCTGATGTTAACAGCAGTTAACAAATTGCTCGAGTTGCCATGCCAAAAATTGTTTGTGAAAGGAGGCCTTTACATATTTTGATTTCAAATATAAACTTACAAGTGTAAAGCAGTTGGCATGTATGCTTAACTTCATAGTTGATTGGTGTGGTGATTAGAAAATCTGTGGTTATTGCGTCGCCTTGTAAAAGTAGCAGTTGCACTTTAGTATGATGTTTGCTTCTCACTTGGCGTGTACAGGCACATAAAGCAACGTCAGTGCAACGTTGCTTTGTGTGCTTTAATTAAAATTTGATCTTGTAGTTCACTGCTTGTTGGTGGTTTCAGTTGGTTCTTATAGGTGTTCATGGTTGTTTGGAACGCTATTGCATGGAATATCACATAGGCATTTGCGACCTGCTAGCTTTTTCTAAACTTCAAAGCTAACTTTTTAATTTATATCATTTTTTCACGTTTAGCTCATTGCTTGTATTAAATTAGCTTTGCTTATTGAGCTAATTTTTGTTTTTTTTTCACTGTGATGTTTGGTTCTTCCATACTTTTTTAATTATGTCAAATGCTTGCAATATTTTTACTAGTTGTATATGCTCTGCTAAAATACAAACATAATCTAATCCAACAAATTCAAGAAAAATTTTGATATATTTTTTTTTCTGTATTTTCAGAAATAATCAGCCAGTAAATTTGATAGAAAAATAATTTGCAAAGAAAAAAATTGAATATTTAATTACTCGACAAAAAAAAAAAAAGTAAACCTTATTGCTCTTGAGTTATAAATGAGTTTGATAATTGGACTGATTATAATCGTAGGTTGTCACTTGTTTTGAAAAACCGGTGTATGTAAATAAATACACTATGTAGAACAATAAAAATATGTCCTTGTACAGTCAGCATACACAAAGATAATTATAATCTAAAACTAATTTGACCTTACAATCCAGGTGACCATTGATTCAACGTTGGCTGGTGTGTTATTTTGATGAGGCTGTCACAGGAAAGTATAATTTTAGACTTTGCATTGTGTTCGTAAAATGGTTTTTGCAATCAACTAAGTACTAATTAGGAACATTAATACCATCATTGCACTTTTATGAACTAGATTGTCTTATAAAACTGGTTTCTATAGTGTTCTGGTACAGTATTTATTGGAGTGTTGAGATGTTTTGAGATGAATCGGTGCATTTCATTTACTACAACTTAATTTTATTTTATTTTTAATGGGTTTTTCCCTTTTGTTTTTCTTCTTTGTTGCTGTTGGTGAAAGTCAAGTGTACTAATTGAATGTTACATTGAAGTAGACAAGTAATTAGAAGAGGGTAGGAAAAGTGTTCATGTAGTTGAAAGTGGATCCATTAAGAGTATTGCATCAGGAATATTACAATTATATTGGAGGTGAGCAATGTGATGCTGGATTGCTTAAAATGTCAAATATAGATTCTATGAATGAAATGGCAATCTATTTATTTGAAACATTTGGCAATGGAGTTTCATTTTGGTACAATTGTTTTTCTTTTTTTTTTTTTGACATTTCAAATTTGCTTCCATTGGTTGGTTGCTGAACTTTTTTGAGATTTCAACGTACAGTATAGGTGACCATACGTCCTTTATTTCAGGGAACAGTCTTTCATTTCACAGTGCTGTCGTCTACGGGTGCACCCTGTTTTGCCTAATCCTGTTTCGCTTAAAAATAACTGCTTCGACTCACCTGGTTTTTTTTTTAGACGAAACCGAAATTCCTATTTCGACTAATCTTGTGGCATCCAACGTGTACATGGAGTTTTGCACATTGAACATGCTAACGATAAACTTTAAGCATAAACCTAACCTAACCACTCAATATCATCCTCCTTTCAATAAACTTAAGTTTATTGAAATAGAAATTCCGGTTCTATCTAAAATACAGGTGAGTCAAAGCAATTATTTTCAGGCGAAACGGGAAGCCACGGTCCTCTACCTTTATTTAGTTTGATTTGTTCTCTTATTTCTTCGATTTTGTCTTTTATTGTATTTCCTTGTAATTACTATGAGGTGATGAGCGAATCAAAAATTATTTTTATACCTTTTGTGTTATTTTCACTTGAGTGAGTCTAAAGTGAGTGTCGTATAAAATAAAACTTGCAGAAATCCAAAATGAAATTGCACAAAACCTAAATCGAATATCGAATTGCTCAAAGATCGCATAAATCAAATTTTTGCAGTAATCTAAAATGGAACAGCAGTTTTAAAACTCGCATAAATCGAATATTTAATTAGTCGAAAATCGCATAAATTTAAATTTGTATAAATTAAAATTCGCATAAATCGAAACTTGGAAAACTTGAAAATGGATCACTTCCAACTTGCATCGATTGAATATCAAATTACTGAAAGATTGCGTAAATCTAAAGTTGCATAAAACCTATTTTTAAAAAGCATTCTTGTTTGTCTTCTATTTTCGTCATGTAAAATTTGGTATAGGGCAAAGAAATTGAAAAAATTTTCCGTCAGCTTTGATTGCTGGACTAGACGCATAAACATCAAACATGGTATACACAGTCTTGGATAAACTTCAGTATATGGCTAGTGATTATGGAATCTCAATTTGCACAAAACATATATATGACCTGACCACAAATATGCATCTGCTGGTGAAAATGAAAAAAAAAAATAATTTACTAAAGATTTAGATTGGAGATTGGGTAAAACTAACAACCACTGTAGCCAGTTGCACTATCACAGTTGTGGAAAAAATAACTTCATGGGGCACCGATTATAGCTCAGCCTTATGTTTTTGTATTGTCCAAATTAGCGATTTTTTTAAAAGTATGTATTGAGGCTTTCCACAAAATGAAAGCTCAAATACAGTATAGAGGGTGTTTACAAAGAACGAATGACAATTGAGCGAACTTTTCACAATTACAGATGAATTCAAATAATTGTGAAATAATAATATTAAGTAAACGTTAAAGTTGTTTTTCCATTATTTAATAGATTTCTACATATGCCCCATGTGCTGCACGAAGGATCTAAATGATAATTTATGCCCATGTTCTAAACATTCATCCATGATTGGATGAACGTCTTCACTTAAGGTCATTTATGCCCTTACTTTAATGCTGTACTACACTTTTTACTTCTACAAAAAAAAAATTTAAAGGTCTTTTGTTATTGGCAATTATAATTGCACTACTTGCCACACCAATAATTATTGGTGTGGCAAGTAGTGCAATTTCTGAACCACTGACGACAGCTTCTTGCCCAACCAATGACAACTGGTTGGCAAGAAACTGACATCCTGTTATCCATATATTGCTCGAATTGCTACACCAAAAATTGTTTATCAGGAGGTTTTTACATCATTAAACACTTGAATAATGACTAAGATTGCAAAAATAAATAAATAATTGAAGAGCTTATTTCCAAAACGTCTCAAATCCGAAAACACAATTTTTTTTAGGAAACGGGTTTATTTATTCATTCGACCATAGACTTTTGCATGTAAGCATGGTTTTTGAGAGTGGAAAATAGAAAATTATTTGAATATTATTTTTTATTGAAAATAGAATATTATTTTCAGTAGAAAATAATAAGTTTGGAATCAGCAATGCACAGATAGTTGTCAGAGCCTCTTATCTAAGAAATTATTAAATTGGAGATAAGACGTTTTGGAAATAAGCTCAATTATTCATTCATTTAATTTGTAATTTAAAAATTTTCTAAAACTTTTTTTTCGGACACCCTGTATGGTTTTTATGCACAAAAAAATGCTCTTGGCCATATACTGAAACTTAGCAGAAATATCAACAACAAAAAAAAATCACATTGCATCTCCGACATAGGATTACAAGGGAAGTACAGTTTGAATGTCAATACTGTACTTGGTAAAAATTTCTTAGAACACTTGTACAAACATTGATGGCAAAGTTCAAATTTATTTTTGTAGTAAAGATTTTGTTGTAGTTTCCAGAACTTGTGTACTCTGGTAAGGCATAGGTTATTTTATTGCCAGATTAAAGAGGTTCAAATATGCACACAATTAGGAAATTTAAAACACGAACTCATTTTATGGCAACAATTGGACATGCAGCATGTTTCTTCTGTTGTGAGGTTAAGTTGTGAAATATTAGTTCAGAGCAATCAAGACTTCTCTTTGTCCGTTTTGTAAAATGTACCAACATAAGTCAGTAGGAATTAATTTTTCTGGAAAAATTCAATGATTAACTTTAAATTGAAAAGTTAAGACAGCATGCATTAAGCATGCTGTCTTGGTAGCATGATGTCGTTTTCTGCACAGTTTCCAATCTTGGTGGCACAATTTTTTGAATTCATATCAATAACTTGCAGTTCCTTTTCGTTCGCTGCTTCCTTTTTCTTTTTGTGTCGAATGTACCACCAGCGGAACACGATGGCATAGCTGATGGCTTCGATGTGGATGAAAATGATAAACAACATGGGATAGGGGGTCATTTCTCTTTGCTTGTCAAAGGGAAATGACAACAAGATTATGGTCAGTGCTAGGGGAATGTTTTGTGACCCGGTTTCAAATGCAACAGTTCGACAATCTCTGATGGACATGCGAAAGATGAAAGACCAGAAAAAGCCAAAAGAAAATCCCATTAGAGGTAGCAGCAACGACGCAAAGTAGACATGCCATCCGCAGTTGAACAGACCGGGGATGAGTAAACTCTGGATGATGACTGACGCTACGACAGACAAGAAACCGGCTGTTGTTCCCGTCTAAAATGAAGTAATTTTCAAATATCAGTAAGAATTGTCATTAGACCGTCATAGTTCATTGGTGAAATCTTTTGTTTACCCTAATAATCCATGGTGCTGCTTTCGGAAAGCGTGATTTGATGCTCACTCCAATCAGCACTGGAATGAGAATGGTGACCAGTGTTGTGGCTAGTTTGTCGTATGGAACGTGAACGTTTTCATCAACCCAACTTAGACTGTATACGAATAAGTTGAGCGGCATCATGCCTAGTGCTAGGAATGTAGACATTGTTGTCATGCAAATGCTGAATAAAATAAAGTGCGAATGAGTTCAATTTCAACTAGCGATTTTAAATTACAAATAGTTAATTTCGTCCTTTGCGAATACTAGAGGTATTTCTGGCAACGAGTCAAAACTCCCTGTAGACGTTGTAATTAACACACTACCGAAATGCTAATTAAATTTGACAATCTTGTGTAACTTTCGTTTATAATGATTCGTATTTTGGTCTTGCACATTATTCAGGATATTGCTGAAATGTTTAGCCAAATTTGTACCACGAATGTTAATATCAAAACCAAGCAAAAAAGTTCATAAACATGGGTCCAGAAGTGCATACTCATTTTCATACCTACAACGGTTATGAGACAATATCAAGCGTTAACATCTGTGGTTGAATTTTTTACTAGATCTTTCCAGGAACACCTTGTATAATACAATTGTTATTAGAAAATATATTTTTATAAAAAAATGATAATTGAAGCAAAAAAAGTTTTAGGGTGGGTAGCGTTATGTGTGGTGATTGTAATTTTGAAATGTAGGTAACGAGATGATTTCCACTCTCATTCTCGTCTTGAATTCCGCGGAGATTGGAAAAATGTCAAAGGGACTCGAAACTCATTACCAAAACCTCATTTCAAACGCTGACCTAACTTTGTGAATTCATTCGGTGTGCTACATGAATTCATTCTGCCTGTTGATGAGTTGGCAATTCTCGCGAGATTTGGTATCTGCGCCCATTTAGGTCTTTCAACGCAACTTTTTTTTTTTTACACGTTACAAACCCATGTAAAACTTTAGTCGAGCTTATAAACTTCTAGCATCACTAGTAAATGAGTTTGTCAAAGATATTATTCACACTTGCAGTTGATATTTACTTGAGATTAATTTTGTACATGGAAAGGTTTGGGGAATATTGAATGTAAATTGTCAACTACTTGAAAGTAGTGCAACGTATTCTAAATACACTAGTTATGTCAACGTAACACTCCTAATTGAGTTTGTCAAAGTCACCCTTTCCTGTTGGTTTTTTTGTGCAATGGGTTACATATATGCAAGGGGTTGTTACATACAGGGTTATATGTTATAGCGATGAATGTTATATACAGGGTGAGTCAAAAGTACGGTTCTATAGAAATATGAAGGATATTACAATGACAATTTTGAGTTTTTGACATAATTTTTTTTATTATTACATCTTCATAGGGGTCTTTACAACGGTGGTATTTGCATTGACCTCGCATTGTTACATTGGAAACTATGAATCGTAACTACCAAGTCATATTCAGAAAGTTGTAGCCACCACCTAATTTAGTAAGAATCCACTTTTGTTTTTATTTTCAACAATGCAACCAAAACAAAAATTAATGAAACAACAAAGAGTTGCTCCCTTCTACAGCTTCTCTGCAAGTCACCCATGCTATTCGGTGGAGTTATTTTAGTTCTTAATTGTTCATCTTTAAATTAATATTTAAATTAACATGCAACTGAACTATACTCTATCCCAAATTAGCTGGCACAGAATTGCTGGCACAATTATGAGGAAGCTAAATGAATCAGCCAATGG
>JAQIWH010006358.1:0-12983 GCA_034695005.1 Cryptops parisi
AGTGAGCCAATCACAAAAAGTTACATAGCTAAAAACTAAAACTATTTACAGCAAATTAACATGATCAAAAAACAAACTGTCAGAGAATAATACAAAGAAACCCATTATCAATTAAAAGAATGATGAATTCTCATTAACTTAATAAAATTGGTGAATCAGAAAGAGTTATTAATCGAACTTAAAATTGTTTTGCGACCGACCCCAAATACCTCTTATGTTGAGTCTACATTAATGACCAGTAACATATATTCTAAATGCTTATGCTTATGTATAATAAGAGTAACTTGTTACTTACATTTACACCATCAAAAGGGGGGGGGGCATCAAAATCAATACATTTACCCTGTAAAAACAGAATCAAAATCAATTTTGTTATAATCAATCTCAAACCATGGGTTTCATTAAGAATTTTTGTTAGTTAGTAGTTCTGACGAGTTAGAACTCTAATGAGTCAGTCGGTTCTATTAGCAGCAACCATAGTGAAATAGAATATTCAAAACGATCTAGTAAAACTAAAGGTTCCTATTTACACTGTTATCAGCTGCTGATACTATGGCTAAGAGAGCCAGGGACATGATTAGCTTGACGTTGTTCATGATGAAAATCTTGCGAGTTTGTCAAGATGAAAGTAGGAGAACCAGGAATATTATCAGTTCGACGTTATTCATGATGAAAGTCTTCGAGTGCTTTTATAGGTTAATAGTTTTTTTGTTTGTTTTCTGAAAAACAACTTATTTCCTGATCTTACATTGTTCCCAGTTTACAAAATAATTAAAATTAACACAAAGAAAAAAAAGCTTCCGCATCAGCTTGTGTGGGCACTAAACAAAAAGTTCATTACATAAAAATGAAAAAGCGTGAATCGGAAACTAACCGGAAACTAAACAGAGAAAAAGTATAAAAACAGAAAAGAGTATAAAGTACAAACAAACAATATCAAATGTATACAAAAATATCAAATGCATACAAAATGTAATGTATCAGAAAAGTATACAACAAAGAAAATTTAAAAAGCAGACAAAATATTATTTATATGAAGCAAAAGCAACAAAGTTGGAGGCCAAACGGATTAACTTATTATGTGGCCACCATTGTACTACTACCTGTTTACTACAACTACCTGTCTGCATTATTTAAAATTGACATTTTATTCTGGTTTTCTTTCTTGTTCAAATTGAAAATTACAGACCTTACAAAAGAATGTTAAGGAGAGTGGGAAAGAGTTATTCAAAATATTATACAGTGTCTAGACGGTATCCGGATCCTTGGTCATAGGACTATTGGTCACAGATCATAAGGACTATTGATCATATTAGCTTTTGTTTATAGGAGTATTGTTCATAAGTATTGGTCATAAGTTTTAAATATAAAAAGTAACTAATTTAAAAGCGTACTCGTTCGTTTGTACTACGACGAGTACGTTTCGAGTATGCTTCTAATCGAATTATTCGATTAGAAGCATTATTAGCAAATTTTTAAAATGAAAACAATTTAACATTTAACATAATTTTATATATTCATAATGGAATGCTTTATTTCATTGTAGCATTTCAAATAAAATAAAAACCGGTATTATTCAAATTTGAAATTAAATTTAGACTAATATTTACAGTAGTCTATGACCAATAGTCCATTAAATGACGAATAACCCTATGACCAAAACCCCATATGACCAATAGGCCTTATGACCACTGGTCTTATTACCATTAGTCCTATGGCCAATGGTCGGTTCCCAGTTCGTTAACTTAACAGATGCCATGTTAACCAGAGGGCTTTGGATTCAAAGATTTAAACACTGTTATTTGTCCGATTCAAAGGAATTTAATAATCAACAGAAAATAATGCATCGATCATACAGCTTTGAATAATTGTTTTATTTCACATCAGTTGTCACAGGAAATCACATTTGAATAAATTTATCAATAATAGTTAAATGAGATATAACCAAAATATCTTTTCTTAGGATTCCAATAAACTCCATTGTCAAAACATCCACATAGGATTCTTAAGTTCAACATCAACTTTCTCTCATGCCTTCAACAATGGTCTAGCATTTTTCGCTCTCTTTAGATACATTTGACATTTCTCTTAATAAATAAAAAAGTCACTTGATAGCAATCAGCTCTTTAAAAAAACGACATAACAGTGGCAATGCTTCAGGCAACGTTTCTGTTGATTGTTCACTATTGAACAAAATCACGTGCTAGCTTACATTTTCCGCATAGTAAAAGCATGGTCTTTTAATACATCGGTCGAGGAAGACCTAAACAAACTTCACTAATGATATCATCGACTGGTGAGGGTGCAGCTGTCTCATCGTCAACTTTCATAGGATTCACACCAGCTGTTATTAATGACATCATGGACCGCTGATAGCACTGCTGTCTCATCATCAGCATTAGGGGGGAGTTTCTTGGAGTTGGTAAAAGAAACAAGTAACAAGTACTATAATTTGAACATCTTTTCTACATTAAAGTGTCAGGGTATAAACTCCGACGAATTTTCTCCTTTGTATGGGCTTGTTCACGGAACGAATAAAAAATAATAATAATAATAGACAAGACATGAAACATTCTTCACGCATCCATACTCTGTCATCCAACATTAAAAGCAAATAACTAAAAAATTTAAAACATTCCACTATCCAGTGGATTCAGTGGAGTGATGAAAATATCAGATTTATTAGTAATTTAACATAAGAACTAAGCAGCACAATAAGGATGACGGAAAAATCTCCCTCCCACCCATTGATGTCTCCACGCAGTCCTCCCATGTATAACTGTGAAGCCCAACCGAGCAGCAACGATTTTCCTTCGAAGAACTTCTTGAATTGAAATACAATTTAACAATTTTTTTTACAAGTTCCGAAAAGTAAATTAGCGTTTACGTATATAATAGTTTAAAACTAAGGATGTCAACAGTTTAAAAAAGTTGACAATGATAAACAAAATAATACGTGTTTTTTTTTTCTTCAGTGAGATGCGAACATAATCTTGACATTGTGTGGTTTTTTATTATAAAACTGTTTGTTAATGTGAAAGAATAGATGTTTCACTTTTTCACCATGACGCGAAGTGACAACATTGCCATTTCTCCCATAAAAGATGTCGTGTTTACAAATTTACAATCATGACGTTAATGTGGTATTTAGTACCCGTACTTTTATCATTTAACTGATAAAGTATAAGTTTTAAACTTGTATACACTTACTACGTCTGCCATGTTGGTAACAAAACATCACAAAAATACCTTAAATTGAAAAAGAATAAGCAACGGAAGCTCTTTTACCTTAGGGAAATTTTGACATTACAATGTTTAAACTTAATTCAATTGCAACAGCTTAAAGCACCTATAGTAGGGTACGTAAACATTTACTTGTGGGATAACATCAATTCAAAAATAACATTGAAAACATGATAACTACACGTCTGCCAAGATTCAAGAGCAGTAATGTACCTTGGGGCAATAACAAATTTAAGCCCATGTTGGTTATTTTAAATCATATTCTTGTTTATTTTAATCCAAGTATATTTCGTATACAGCTCTATCGAATTTTCTCAAAATTTTATTATTTATTCCTGCTCTTCTGTAACACCCTCAACCGTCCTGGTCGAAACATTAGTGTAAAGATGGCTGGCAGAGACTCTTATTCATTGGATGGTATCTTTTTTCAAGTTTAAAAAATGCAAGGACCGTCACAATTTATTATTGTTTGGGACTTGAGGCATGTTCCAAGATACAAGATATTGCCCATGCTTGAACATGTGATACTACTTAAAATATTACTACATTTATTGTAGTATGCACCTGCTCACATTATTGACCTCGTAATAAAGCCAAATCCAAATCATCAGTAGCTGGGCTAATATCGCATTTATTTACTAGTTAAGATTAATTTTACTAAACTAACTTTTTTGTGTAGCTGTCAAACACTTTCGCATTTAGCGTTGAAATAAAAACGGTGGATAAGCTAGTTTACGAGCGTAACACTATAGGGGTTAGTATTTAGTAGTAGTTTCAACGGATTAAAATATGTGAAGATGAACACATTCTACTTGTAACAAAAACTTTATACATTTCAAAATCAAATTGTGCAAGCGTGTTTTATGTTATTTAGTACTTACTTTTATTTCAGAAACTATTTGTTTTAGAAAGTTTCACTTTGTATTTTTAATCGTAACTTGTAACATCACATGGAAGAGAAATATTGTTGTTGTTTTTTTTTTCATTTTATTTTTAAAAATTATTTTTAATGTCTATCGCTTATCTAGCGTCAGAATAACTTACATTTATGGTTCATGTTTCTAATATCAAAAGATTAGCTGGTAAAGAGTTGGAAGAAAGAGAGACACTATTCTTTTTTAAAGATGATTTTATTAGTAAGGGTAGAATACAAAATTTATTTTGAAATTTGTATAGTATCGATCTTTACATAGTTTCATTAAAATATAAAAAATAAGTTTCCAACGATAAACAGTGTCTGTTGTTTTCCTTCACCAAGATGTGTACATAGTGTTGACATTGTGTTATATTTTGTTAATTATAAAACTGTTAAGAATATTTATTGAAGAATAAATGTTTTTTCTTCCACTACGATGCGAAGTGACAACATTTTCAGTTTCATGCATCATTCCCAAAGAAACTATCGTGTTTACAAACCTACAAATAAGACATACAAACGATATTCTGTATCCATTATTTGGTAAACAATATAACTTAATAGACTTACCTCTGCCATTTTGGTAACATAGCATGACGTAAATGTCTGAAATTGAAGAACAATGAGCACCGCTGTCAACTTTGCCAGATTGTGCTGTAAATTGTGATACGATTTAGCAAAGGTGAAACATACCTTAGGGTCCATGGCACATTTTGTAATAGATGGAATCAGTTGAGGATAATACTAGTAAGAAATAATGTATCGTTTGATTATGTTTTTGTAATTTTTTTGGCCTGCACTATTAACTCCTGCTAGGCTACAACTTGTAGAACTTAATAAAACGACACTATAGGAAGTTCTCGATTTATTCGAGTTCTTTGAAAGGTGATTTATGTCATTGTGACATTTGGTTTTTAGAATATTTAGTTCACTTACTAATTATTTCACATTTTTATGCGATTTATATTAGCTTCACTTGTGAGTGACAAAGTGAGTGAGCAAATGAGCTGGGAATTTTGAACGTATCTACAGTACAGACGCTTGAGATAATATAATGGAAAAAAAATTGCAGAAATTGATAATGGAATAGCTCAAAACTCTCTTAAATCGAATATCGCGTTACTAGGAGTTCACAATAATCTAAATTCCCATAAATCGAACTCCGCATACATTGAAATTTGCATACATTAATATTAGCATAAATCGAAACGTGCAGAACTCGAAAATGGAATTTTTTTAAACTTGCATAAATCGACTATTACGCTAACTTAAAGATCCCATCGATTTAAATTAAAACTTGCAAAAATCTAAAATGAAATTATCCAAAAAGCGAATGCCGAATGACTCAAGGATCGCATAATTTTAAATTCGCATAAAGCGAAGCTATGTATATTTTTAAAAAGCATTTTTAATGTATTTGTACATGTATTCTGCTGCGAAATAATCTTGCAACAAAATGAAAAGTTGAGGGTTTACCTGCTTATTGACATGCTCATAGAAAATAGTCCAGAATTCGGGCAAGTTGAGACCTTTTTCATTAGTCTAGAGATAATAATAGAAAATGATAATGTTAAGTGTAGGAAAATATACTTTTTTAAGCTTAATAAAGTTTAAAATTGAAAATTGTATTGCGTTTACGAAAAGATCTCGAAACATGTCTTTCACTCTTTGCGCATCATTTTCTAGCTGTAGTAATAATACAAAGAAACCAATTAATAAAATTAGAAAAATAATAAGTTCTTAAAAAAAATTGCTAAATTAGAAATATAGAGAGTTATTAATCGAACTTACCATTGTCTTGCGACCATAAACTCCGTACGATGCGGTGTAATCCCAAATACTCTTATGCTAAATATATTGAGTCTACATTAATGATCAGTAAGATTACGTGACAAATGCTGATGATGTATAAGATGAGTGACTTACACCATGAAACGGGGCATTATAATCAACACAGTCTTTACCCTGCAACACAATTAAAATTTGGTTATAATCTCAAACTGTGGGTTTCATTAACAATTTTCTGTTAGTAGTTCTAAACTATGAGTTAAATAAAATATCCAAAACGTAAAAGTGATGATTCTTACAATGTATGCAGCTGATCCAATTGCTTGGAGCGCCAGGAAAATCATTAACTTGAAGTTATTCATGATTGAAGTTTTCGAATGGGTTTGTTGTCAGTGTGAAATTTTGTAGGAATATATACAATTTTTATATCAGATCAAGGGATGGAATGTACAACTGTATTTTTAATCGTGTAATTGATTGTTATTTTATTATTGTTTTTTTAAACACAATATCCTTTTAAACACTATGCAATCCCGTTTGAAAGGTTCTTAAACTTAGGTTTTCAAAAGAGTTGCACAAGTGTTACAAAATTGTATTTCTTATCAATTAATTTAATAGCTTGTGCATTTTGCAATTGACAAGTTACATAGCATATGTTATGTATGGAATAAACATTACCGTACACAAAAGACTGGATTTTAGTTTCGTTTTGTTAGCAAATGGCAATAAGCTACTGTTCTCATGGGAGTGCAGTTGCAACAGCTCTTGAGTAATAACGGCTCAAGCCGTTAATGAAAGCTTTTAAATGTACAGTATTTCACTTCACTACTGCATCACTAAATAATTTTATTTATTTATTCTATTCTAGAAAATGTTTTAAAAATCTAAGTCATATTAGGAAGTGAATCTAAACCGTTACAATTGCGTTTTGAAGAGCTTATTTTCTAAACGTGTTGACTCCACTTTTGATCATTTTTGAGTTAAGAGCCTCTGAAAACCATCTGTGTATCACTGATTCCAAATTATTTTATCTTCAAGACTTAAAATTTATTATCTCTTACTGAAGAGCACTCTCAAAGACCACGTTTATATGCAATGTCTATGGTTAAATGAACAATATTATTAGTTTATTAACAGTTCAAAGGAATCAAATATTACAAAATTGTAATAGAAACAAAATGAATGCAAAATTTATTTTTTAAAAATGATAATTTTGTTCACCCGCGTAGGATTGTGTAATGGAAAAAAGCTCAACAAAGACGACATACAACACGATGTACAAATTAATAAAAGCTGTCAGCATTGCAGTGAAGCTATCAATTAAGGGGGCGAAGTTGCGGAGGGGGTTGGGGGTTAATAACCAATTAGACTGTGTGAAAACTGGTGTGCAAAATTTAGTGCTGATCGGTTTTAGGGCCTAAAGGGGGTTTTACACGTCATTGACGGGCCCGTTTTGTCCGTGAGGGTCGTGTTAGTTAACTGCATGAACGATTTTCTTGCACCTCTTCCGATCCTTTGCCGCAGCACAAATACTGAGCCGATCCCCAAGGACTTTCTCGCAGATTTTGAGAAATTGATCTCGCCATCTGGTTCTTGGTCTTCGAATGAGTCTTTTTCCAGCTCGTTGTGTTTTCCAGATCCGTTGTGCCAGTTTCTCTGGGATTATTCTTCGGACATTACCGAACCATTTCATTACGGATCTCTCTATTTGGAGAAGTTGCGGCTCGACTCCGAGGTCTTCCCGAATTGTTGAACTCCGCACTCTGTCGAGTAGCGTGAGACCTGCAATCCTTTTTTTAGGCCTGAAATTTTACACGTCAAACTTTTTTAATTAAATTCTTTCGATTCCAACTGTTCTTTTGTTTTGTTTTTTTGACGGCATACACACCCTCGGGCGCGCTTTCGTAGTTTCGGTCAAACAACAAAACATAATAAAGGCACGAAAACTCGCCCGGACGTGTGTATGACGTCAGAGAAACAATTTAAATCGATGGAATTTAATTGAAAAAGTTTGAAGTATAAAATAAGCTTTTTAGTGTTCATAGCGAACAACTCCTCACACACACACAAAATTCCTTTTCATTTTATTTTATTATTCATTATTCTTACGTCCCGCAAGAGACAAACTGTTTTCTTAATTTGACTGCGTATTTAATGTTGTGATTTGTTTTGTGTTGTCCAAATATTCCAATTGCGGAATGCAATTCTCATTAAATAAATAAAATAAAATGTGATACAGATGCACGAAGTTGGCTCTAAGTTGAGCTCCACGCAATACACACACGCGTAGGTAAATAGCTAACCTTGCAATCCCATCACAATACAGGCAACATTTCGTGATAGATTTCACCTGGAACTTTGTGTAATAAGCCTATGTTCGAATACTCATGATACAGCCAAGCGATAACTGTGAGCAAATAAGCAAATAACTAGTAAATAGCCAGTCAATAATGATGGGAAAGCATTTTGTTTTTATTACTAGCTTTAAATCCGTCAAATTGACGGGAAAGTTGTTTATTTATTTAACTCATATTGTCGGGAGAGTTGTTTATTCATTTCACTCATAATGCTGTCACAATATTCGTTACAATTATTTATTCATTTAACTCATATTGCTGTCGCAATATTCGTTACAGTTACTCATTTATCTCATAGCCATGGCTACGTCATGAGTTATGACGTGGCTTACTAATGACTATGGTCGGCAGTGCGCAAGCAGCAAGCAAAAAAATAGCAAAAAATAAAACGGTCTCTGGATTTTTATCGAATAAGATTTATTGATTTAAACTCTTGTTGCTTTGCAACATTCGTTACAGTTATGGATATCCACACTTATAAAGACTAACTTTTAAATGTTAACTTCGAATAGATTGATGGACATGGAATTCGATTTTCGATTTTTATTTTTTCGATTTTTGATTTTTGATTTTTTCGGATTTTTACTATAATTGAAAGCACTTAGCCAGCGACCTTGCGAAACATTAAAGTAGATAATGTATTGCATACAGTCGAATGCCATACATGGAGTTTTTAAACTTGACCCTCGTTATGGGAATAACTCGTTGTATCGACAGCACGTTTAAGTGTCTTGTAGTCTCCTTTGACATTTTTATAATAAAATGAAATGTTTTGAATTAGCTCGCATAATGGATGCAGACAATCCATATAATTTAATTATTTGCTTTCTTTCATCTTAAACTCATAATTTCATTTGAAATCAAAAGTAAAAAATGTTTCAGGCTGTTAATAGTTTTTATTGGCTTGAAATTAGTTACAACACACATTCCACAATATTAGAAAATTAAAGTAGAAATATTTCTTTTAATGTGTATTATAGAAAATGGCATTTATTACAAGATGATTTGTCGCATTATCAACGACTCGTTACCTTACAAAAACGAAAAAATAAAAATTTGGTTGAAAGATGATATTAAACAATTATCGAGTATATGGGAACTTGAGTTAATTATGGTGTACATTAAAATCTATAGAACCCGGTACCGGTATATGCAGGGTGGATCGAAAAAATCAATACAGAGCAATTTCTCATGAACCGCTTAAACTAGACGAAAACAATTAAATGAAAGATCAATTCAATATCTTTCCAATGATATATTGCTCTATGCTATGGCTTCCATAGTGTGCCTACAATGACCGCGCAAAAATGTACCTTAAAAAGTGTAAAATAACTTTACAAGTACAAACGGAGTTCAGTATAGAACTGTTTAGTGGAAAAGTAAACAATGATTGCTAACAGGAGGATGAAAGGGTCAAGTTTGTGATACAAATATCGTCCGGCTTTATAGTTGCAGATTTATAGACCGAATCCGAAAAAACGAATTGTCACAATTACTAATCATGAAAGCTCACTTTAGACAAAAGATGGTACAACCACTTAATTTAAATATCTTTTTTAGGGTACATTTTTTGTGTGACCATTGCTACCAAACTATTTTAGCCATAGCATAAAATTATATATCATTAAAAAGATATGGAATCGAGGTTTCATGTTTTAGTTTAAGATTTTGTCTAACATAAAAGGTTGATGAGAAATCGTTATTTGAAAATTGGTAACAGTTTTTTTTTTTTTTGGCTTATCCGGTACATATTGTTTAGTTGTGTTCTAGCTTCTTTTTATCCGTGAATGAGAAGAGAGAAAATTAACCAAAATTCTGTAGGTTTCTTCTAGGCGTCATTTCCCAAAAGTCTATCCTTGGTGCAAATCTATACAAATATAATAGAATAGATGAAACGAGAAAAAAATGAGAGAAACCGAGAAAAACGTAGCGGTTTTTTATGGTTCTATTCTATTAGTAGTTAGCCCGTGCTACATCACGGGAAAAGTGTTATTATTATGTAAAGTGAAAATGAAATAATGTGACAACCAACTTCATCTAGTGACAGAATGCTACATTACAAAGCGTTTATGACACACACACACGCATACATAAACATACAGTACATACATGAATCACTGGTCGGGGTCATCCTTAGTAGTATTAATATTTAATATAAATCAAATTATTTATTCATTTTTTAAACGTTTTCTTCAAATTCAAGTAAAACTTCTTGTACTTACAGATACCATTTCAGTGGCTACACACGGTGCAAATCTCTGAAATCGACAAAGAACAACCATTATTATTTTGGATACATTTTCTGCATGATTTAACTTCTTAATATGGACATACCGAACCACTCAGAACACACTTGGCGAATCTTGGAACCAGTTGGGGAAAAAACTAGCAAGTAAAAATATATCATTCAATTATTACCTTTGTAGCATATTGTTATAGTGGTACTGTTTAGCTGTAATGATTATCTTATTACGTTACATGCCATTCAGGGATTTATTAGTTTTGTGTTTAAAGTCAGATTTTTAAATTGCGAGAATATGGTGAGTGGATTTACCTTCCGGTTGAAGAATCCATTGAAAATGTTCCAAAACTCAGATAGATTAACTCCATTTTTATCAGTCTAGAATTATTTATAAAAAACATTGCCAAGTTTATACAAAAATTGAATTGAAACTGTTAGAAAACGCTATTGAAATGTTATAGTAGAATTACCAAGACGTTTAAAAATATTTGTCTCATTCTTTGGGAATCATTTTCAAGCTATATCAAATAATATATAGAAAACAAATCATGAAGGATTATTTGTTTGTGTGTAATTTTTTTTATCTGGTTCAGAAAAATGCGATAACAAAAAAACATTTACGAAGGTTTTGCGTCCATAAACTCCATATGATGTGGTAAAGTCCAATACAGTTTTATGCTAATAAAAAACTGAGTCTGAACAAAAATTGGGTATAGAGTACAGATTAAATGAACATAACTTAGCTTACACCACGAAATGGAAGATCATAGTTGACGCAGTCGTTTTCCTGCAAAATATAAACACACTTAGTCAAAAATCGTATTTACCGTTGATCATAAAATATGGTGATATGAATTATTTTAGGCCATGAATTGACACTTAATAACTAGCTAACATTCTGTGTGAAAAGAATGATTTAGTGATGATTTGAGACTTGGTCTCGTTCATTACCGGATCGTAAGTGGCTCCAATAGCTAGGACAGCTAGGAAAATGATTAACACGTTTTCAGTCTTCATGATTGGCTATGTAGAGACTCTTTGATTACTAACGGTTTCATTAAGTTGATGCTTTTATAACGTTTTCCACAATGGGGTGGGTGGTAATAACTATGTAAACATACAATGCTAAACGTAACCTAGTTTTAATAGAAAAATCCTATCAGATCAACTACGAGCTTACCACACATCACTATTTTTAGTTTTATCAGATAGCTGGTTTTTGTTATTATTGTTCTATAATTGTAACAAAAGTTAGAATTAGGTCTTGAGAGGGAAAGGAAATTGATTCCCATTTGATAAACGCTTTGTCTCATAGGCATCACAGAGCTTCATTTTATTTATTTGTGTAGCTATGATATTGCATTAAGATACCCGATAACTAGGGTCTTTGACCAGTATCACTTTTCTCATTTAATGACTATTTTTTTGAAAAACGAGTTAAAAAAAATGATATTAAAGCTAATATTTATTAAAATGATTCACCTTTATAATGAACATCAACCCGGTTGAAACATCAGTCCATTACATTGAATATTGTTCATTATAATGAATATCAGTCCATTACAATGTCCGGTTGAAAATTGATATTCACCATGATTACGATAAGTGGCGTTCACTGTGTGTACACTTGGGGAGTGGATGTATAGTATGTTTGAAATCGGGTCTTTCAATAGTACATTGTGTTTGTTTTCCTTTATTTAGTTCTAATCAGTTTTATCGTTGGTTTAATTTGATCGTCAGAACAGATATTTAAAAAAAACCATATGTCTAGTAAACTAATACACAGTGAAAACAGATAGCAAACCGATCAAGAGTGATTTAACGCTGAATGTTGCACGCACAATTTGACAAATTGTTGCACAAATATTGCACAATTTGACATTTGGATCCTCGAGTTACGTTACAAGAGGTGCGAGGTTTGCGCAAAATACTCGAAAACCTTTCCTACTACCTTAAACTGCCAGGGCATAAACCCCATTCTTTCGATGATTCTCCTTTTTGTAAGAGCTTGTTCACGGAACGAGTTAAAACAAAATAATAAAAATAAAATCCTGGAAGGGAGACACGATCAACACACAGCCTAATCCACCTTTAACTCCAACTTCTCACTTCATCTTCTAACCAATCCCCCCTCCCCCCAAACGAGTGCCACTCTATCATGCATATGAAGCTTTGCTCACTCATCCATACTCTGTGATCCAACAATAAAAGCAAATTATTCATAACTAAACAAGTAATTTTTCATTGTTGAGTCTGCTGTTGATGTTGTTGTGGAAATCAGTTGGCATGGTATATGCATTGTTGCATTTGTTACATAAAAAAAAGCAAATGTTTTTTTATCTCACTCACTCACTCACTAGCATTTAGGGTCTGACACCGCGGGGGCAGGTTTTCTCGGGGCACTCCCGTTTCCTCCTGCTTCATAAAACCCTGTTCC
>JAQIWH010006359.1:0-12983 GCA_034695005.1 Cryptops parisi
TAACGCTTTGAGCGCTATTTTCAAAACCTGATGAATTTTAGCGTTCGTTTTGAACGCTTTGAGCGCTATTTTCAAGTGAATTGGAAAATGTTTTAATTAACTAGCGCCCGTGCTTCTGCACGGGGTGACCTCTAGTATATGTATATATAAATAAATCGAAAATTGCAGTAAAAAAATGAAATTACTCAAAATTCGCATTAATCAAATATCGAGTTACTCAACGATCGCATAAATTTGCATAAATCGAAACATGCAGAAATTAAAAATGGATTTTTTGCATTATATACGCTACGTATATACAGTATATTTTATATGACAGTATATAAACAGTATGCTTAAAAAATATTTGTAATGTGCTTGTATTAAGATAGTTGGTCCTCCATTTATGAGAAGCTTTACCGTATAAATTGCAAATCGCATATTACAAGATAATCATAAATTTGAAAAAAGAAAGGTCATTATTTGCGCCACACGTGGCGTACACAAAAGCAACAGATGCTAGAACGCATTGTCACGCGCACTACTGCATAAAATCGCATAATAGCGAAATTATATTAATAAGTGTCAGAGAATTCTTTCCGTTGCATAATATCGAAATCGCATATTAGCAAAACCGCATATTATCGAATATTAACAAAATCGCATAAATCGAAGACTTTCTGTATATTTCAAACTGTAACTAACGTATTACGTATTTCACATTTCACTTGAGTAAAAATTACACTTTTCACTTTAACGGATTTCATAAGTAATAAGCTTATCAGTTAAATTAATGCGGTTATCCGCTTAACGACGTTTTCCGTTTATCATTTTTTGGTATTTATGTTTCCCTTACATTGTATTTTTCGCTTGGTAAACACTTTAAGCGGATTTCATTGCATTTGTAAAATATGATACGGATACCTATTACCGCTGAACTGATAATAGTAACCCTTACAAATGCAAACAAAACGATAACACCATAAAGTAACGATTAGACAATCAAAATTAGCCATTAGCTAATCACACAAACAATTTGTCGCTACTGTATAACCATACTAACCATTAAAACAAACAAAAAATACTGCAATAAAACTAAAACATCAAACTGTACTTACACTTCGATGGCTTGCGGTAACGGTTTCAATGACATCATCGAGGTCGTTAAGCACAATGACATTTGTGTCAGTTCATTAGCTAGTTGTAATTGATTTGCTAGGATTGTGGCCATTTGAAGCACTAACCACTATTTCAAGTGAAAAAACCCAACTAGAGTTCAAAACTTCGAGCTAAAGTGGCAACAGGACGACACTTTTGTAGCACTAGGTCATAAATTTCTTGTACAACTAATTTTCTTTGTAGGCTTAATCCACGTTGCACTGTGTAGATTTATTCCACGATGCAAGTTTGCTGAAAACCATGCACACAATACGTTTTTACACGCATACACAATCATTTTTGTATGTAGATTGTCTGAAATGCGTTTAAAGTGTAGGTACTATTTCTTCAAAAAACAAAATCCTGTACAAAGAGTTGCTGGTAACTCGTACTTAACCTAAACATTATTTATCAGTTTACCCATTCACTCTTACACATTCACTTCATTACATCACTTATACCTTGTCTTCCAGTTGTTGATATTCATTCGTAACCTTGTCATCACATTTGCACAAGTGAACATTTACTACACCACGGTTTTAAAGTTTGTTCTAATCCTAACAAATCGGTTGTTACATTTTTTAAGATTTTTGATATGACATTTGTAGATTCTTCTGTCTTAAGTAGAGCATTCTTATGTTAACACCACCACTCTGAAATTGTTTTTAAAATGCTTGTTAGGTGCCCAGTAAATTATGTGATCGATCGCATAATTACCATGGGGGTGTTCACCTTTTTTTGTCAGCTATGAGTTGAAATTCAATATCTTCAATTTTGAGACTGTCCATTAAAAAAAAAGTTAGGTACACCCCTTTGGCGAACATTCGCGTGCGATGAATCGGCTACGGGCCTTAATAATAGTAATTTTGGACGAATAATTATAACTACTGTATTCCCATCCTGTTTTGGTGGAAATTAAAATAAATAAAAAATTGAAAAGCCTGGTGTAAAAGGGTGTTAAGTATCATTTTTACAATTTCGAGGAAAACGCATTTAAAGATCTGAACTTCTTGCTGTTTATTGGCTACTTCGCACTTCTTGCACTAATATATTTGCACAAATGCACATACAATGGTTTTGCTCAAAATTATACGTTAGGAAGGCAGAACTATATTAATTTTCCAACTATACTATAGCTTATAATCTTGTTTGCTATCTCGTTTCAATAATGACGGAGTTTCGAATCCATCCAAACAAATGCGAAACTTAAGTTATTCCGATACTGATCGCCATCTAACGGTGAATTTTGAAAACCCAAAACTAACATTTTGAATGGCCTGCTTTGCAGAATAAGTAAAAGGATAATCATAAAGTACACTCTTGAATCAACGATATAATAAGAAGGAAGGCTGTCCATAATTAAAGAGCTTATTTCCAAAACGTCTTAACTCCACTTTTAATCATTACTTAGTAAAGAAGCTTTGTAAAATATCTGGGCATCCGTGATCTAAATGTTATTTTCAAGACTAGAAACTTATTTTCTACTTTAAAGCACTCTCAAAAATTACGTTTATATGCAAAGTTTATAGTGAATGAAAAAAAAAAAACGTTTCCTGAAAAATTGTATTTCCTGGACTTCAGACGTTTTGAAAATAAATTTTTCGAATTACCGATTTCCGTAATTTTGAAAAAACGTCTAAATAATATTAATAAATACAAAAAAAAAATCGTAAGAAAAAAAAACACTATATGAATTTATAAGTGATAATTTTTCCAATTGAAGTGCTCGGAACAGTAACCATTTATTTCCGGAAATATTTGTTTTTTAATGGATATAATTGTTTCGAAATTCTGAGTCGTTTGGTGCAAAAAAACAGGCCAATCTGATTCTCAAATATCGAGATGTTATCTCAAATCTGGTTTTTATTATTAACATTATGGTTTCCACAACACCACCAACAGCGACAGCACCCTCAACAATAACGTTTTCTTATGTTTGATTTTGTTGATTCTACATTTCATGTGTATGATTATTTTGTCCCTATAGGATGGTAAATATACAATAAACAATAAACCATATACCATACTGTTTTTAAAACCAAAACTCAATGCCAAAGAAAAAAAAATGAATTAGTTCCAAATGATTTCATTATTCAAGTAAACTTTCCTCATTTAACATACATGTCCACAAGAGAAGTGGGACCTTAAAAACGTGTTTTTTTTACCTATTACTAGTTTCACTGTAAAAATAAATATATTACCATCTGAAAGTATTTTTGGCCAAAATGTATTAACAAAGTGATATAAATATATGATCTATTTGAAACATTTTGCATATTTTACTGTTACTGTTCAAAACAGTTTTATCGATACTGTAAAATTTCAAAAAGAGAAGTTGACCGGTTACTGCCCCGAGCCCTTCAATTGAACTTTCAATGAATAAAGGAAAAAACATAAAAACCAAGATCTAATAAAAAACCAATCACTCGTTACAGTAGAAAACATTCTCACAATTGTTTTGACATTATTACCATATTATCCTTACTAAATCCTTGCACTAGAACAGTCAAATACTTTCAATTTTGTTCGTTTTTATTCTTTTCATTCCAGATACATGGCCATCATGTTTCCACTCAAGCCGCGCATGTCTAGAGCTATGACGCTCAACATTGCCGCAACTATTTGGTTAGCGAGCAGTGCCCTATCACTACCTAACCTTATCTATGCTACGACGATGCACGAAGATTTTCAAAATGGCTACAGGATCGTTTGTTACATGGAATGGCCAGACGGACCCATGACCGAGAGTAACGAAGAATATATGTAAGAGAATATAGTAGTATATCCATTTCTCACTCTTAAACTTTTCACAAACACCCCCATGCTGAGTATGCGTTAATGCAATTGAGACGTTAAACTTGCGCCAAAGTCCGAGTTTGAATCACGTGGTTAGCTGGGAGGTTTATATTACTACTATATACCGCCGCTTTTAAGAGTTGGCCAGCGCGATGAAAGTGGGTAATGGAGTGTAGAATATTAGAAAGAAAACGAGAGAGAACGAATAAACTCGGCAGTTTTCAGAAGTGAATGACGTCATTAAGAGACACTACGCGCTATAGTGTGCGTTTTAAAGTGGGTTTAAACCTGGAAATTTCCCTCGTACTACTCTACTATAGTGTCTTTTTAACGTGCTTAAATGACAATCCTACATTTATTAAATTAACGCGTCACTTCATCAACTTTGCACACCTGGTACTTTACTATACCAGATACGGCCTAATGATGTAGTTTAAGTAGAGAGTGAAAAATCTCCGGAATAAAATTCGATCTAATAGTTAATTATGCGAGTTTTGACAATATTATTTTTTTTTTCTAGATATAATGTTACATTAATGATTCTAACTTATTTCCTACCCGTTGCGGCCATGTCTTTCACTTACACGAGGGTTGGATTCGAACTTTGGGGAAGTAGAAGTATTGGCGAATGTACAGCAAGACAAATGGAAAATATTAAAGCGAAAAGAAGAGTAAGTATAATATAACAATAATACAAAATCCCCTTTATATATCTCCATTTTATTAGTACTTTTCCGTTAGCTGTGGTTGTGGCGCTATTGACTTGTGTCTTGACTTGTTGTTTTTAACTAATTTAAACTGATCTCTATGGGTATCTACTTCAATGTTTTGCAATCTGAGTAGGTAGGTCGCTAATTGGCTAGTTAATAAATAACGCTAACGAATCTTGAAAAGTAACATGAGCTAAAACAATTACTGTAACGAATGTTTCGAAGCAACATGAGCTAAAACAATAACTTTAACGAATATTGCCAAGCAGCATGAGTTAAATAATAAATTATAAATGATGCAAACAAATGTTGAGAAATGTGAGCTAAATCAATAACTGTAATGTGTGTTGTGAAGCAACATGAGCTAAAACAATAGCTGACGAATGTTGAAAAGCACCATGGGCTAAAACAATAACTGCAACAAATGTTGCCAAGCAACATGATATATATAATAAAAAGCGTAATGAAAACAAAATGCTTTTCCGTCATTACAATCTAATCTAATCGTCATTCTAATCTAATATTTACTAGTAAATATTAGATTGTAGGAAATAAAGTTAAAGGAAAAAAGTAAAAAACAAGACAAAGGAACTAAAGTTAAAAAATAACGTCAAAAAATAAAAGGAAAGTGAAAAAAAAAATAAGAAGTCAAAAAATGAATAAAACGAAACAGGTCAAAAAATATTCTTTGGGGTCGTTGTTCCCTTGTTTTGTTTTGTTTTTACTTTGTTTTCTTTGAGTCTATAATCTTACTAGTTTAAGTTAGTATTGATAAATGAAACACTAATATTTATGCCCACAAAGGGTAGTTTAAGTTACACTACACGTCAAGCCACTAGCGCCAGAAGTAGAAAATCACGGCTAACAAAAAAGTATCCATTTATTTAAAAACACAATGTCAGTGTTTTAAAAACACCAACAAGATATGGGAAAAACTTCGCTATTATGCGATTTCATCAGGTAATGCCCAAGTGACTGAACGTTGAATTTCTGTCATTTCATGAGTACATTTTCGATTAATAACAGGTTCATCATGGGCAACCTGATTAAAATTAAAAAAATTTTATTCAATAACCTTGAATAAAAATTAGGATATTCTGCTATAGAAAACTTTCGTGCAATTCCTACGCAATTTTCCTGCGTTTATATGTTGACATTTTGTGTTGGGGTCTTAATAACTTTTTTAATACGATTAGTTTCGGAAACAGGATTTTCTTCCGAAGTTAGAAAAACTTCGGTATTCAGTATATGGAAGGCATGTTTTAATAAAAAAAAAATTAAGTTTATTTTTGGTTGTACTGAAGAAAAAAGTCCCGAGCTACTACTACTACGGGCTGCGAAAAATCGATATCAAATCATAAAGGAACGTGCAAAATCCAATTTAAAAATAAAACGCAACCCACTGGCTATATGCATATAGCAAATTTGTCCGACTGACGAGCAATGTTTGCCTTTTATTTAATAATATAAATGAAAACTGCCCCTTCAAGAAATGGATTTATTTCAATTTTTTTCTCCTTCTGTATATGTTCCAATTTCCATACTACCTGAAGGATTGGATTTTCCCCTGAGAGGAGTTCAATTCGAATAGCAATTCACGTTCGATAGAGTATCGATTTTTCACTCATAAAAATATAAAACCTGAACTTTAACCTTAAAATCCCCACAATTTTATAACAGAAAAAAATGTTCGACATCTATTGATATGTAATCCAACGAATCTCATTTTCCAAACTCTAACTTCGCCAAACTTTTTTTCAAGCAGTTTTGAGTTCATTGAAAATGACGCAATTCTTACTATAACTTGAGTATTTGCTTTGTTTCGATATAGTGCTAACATAACTGAAACCTAATGTAACGCGATGCACACTGCCATCTATCGACGAAAATAGCAAACAAAGCAAAATTGATTTTTCTCGTTAATTTAGCTAACGTGCCAATGGTAGTATTTGGAAATGGATACTTGTGGGTTAGGTGTTCTCATCGTTCGTGGCGCTAGTTGGTTGGAACTTTCCTTCGGTAATCGATCACAAAAACCAACGCCACGAACGAAGTAGATAGCTAACGCATAAGTACCGGTAACAAAAAATGTAACCTCAAATTGATTTTAAAATCAATTTTCGAAAAGATCTTTATTTATAATGATCTTTCGAAAAATTGATTTTAAAATTAATTTATTTATAATTGAATAATGATCTTATCAAATAGATTTTAAACTTTAAAACTTTCCAAACTCTAGTCTTCTAATACTCTAGTGTCTAGTCTTCAGTCTAAGTGCATGCTTTTTTGTATAAAAACTAAAACAGCATAAACTCACTAGACTAGATATCACTGGCGGATTTGCAGGGGGGCTTAGAGGTTTACCACCACCCCCAGAACATGTTTAGTTCATTGACGTGTTTAATGCTTTATGTTTTTGTGGAAAAAAAAGGCAAAAATCGCTAAATTTTGCATTTTTCTGGTCTAACCACTCAAACACCCATTTTGAGCTTGATTTGCCACGAAAACAATGTACATTTTAGACATTTTTGTCAAACAAATTGGTGACCCCCCCGCCCAAAGTTGGTGCTGAATCCGTTATTGCTAGAGAGTACTGTAATACCATATACCACGAAAAGCATGTGTTCCGTGAAAATCTTGCTTAAATCACAAATCGCATACAACGAAATTTCCAAGAAAACCACGACAAAAAGTTTCAGCGTGAAAGCTAGAATTTGCGCCATGAGTGGTGTACAGATTTTGATGGAAAACAGGATATCAGAAAAACGTTGTTTTTAGGCACAATCTTTTATTATCCACCTCGCGACAGAAAGAGGGCGAGGTAGCTAAAGGCGTTAAGTTTCAAAGAGTTCACTGTTCACCCTCTTATTTATTTGGCGATCAACCCACCTAGTCTTTTCCCCCTTTTCAAGTAGAAGTGGAAAACCGCACCAAACACTCTACCAGAAAAAAATTCTGCCTTTCAAATGCAAATTTTGTGATAATTACGCGACATCGAACCTTCAAAGTTTAATAGACTGAAATATGTTGCGGATTATGTCCATGTGTCAAATTTCACCTTTCTGGGATATCAGGAAGTGGGTCAAAATTGATCGCAAAAAAGTTGGAACCGTGCAAACAGAGTTACAACGAACACGCCAAGTTAAATAAAAGATTGTAAAAAGGAATGTGCGTTCATTCACTTATGCGTCCGCACAAAATAGCATAATAGCGAACTTATCGCATATAACGAGCATGTGGGAAAATTTCTCATTGCATATGAACAGATACAGAACTCTCATAATTTATCAATTTTTTTTTTAATATTCTTATTTATTAATCTATTATATTCGTTTCAATTTTATTTCTCAGGTAGTCAAAATGATGATCGTCGTCGTGGTCATTTTCGCAGTCTGCTGGCTCCCATTTCATATATATTTCATCTTGGCATATCATTTCAAGGAGATAACTTTCTCCACTTACACTCAACAAGTGTTCCTAGCTATTTATTGGCTCGCCATGAGCAACTCCATGTACAACCCCATCATTTACTGTTGGATGAATTCCAGGTACGTGACATTTGGTTCATTCTACGCAAAACATTTCTAACAAAACCCTTTTACAAAACTAAAACAACTACCGTAATATTGTTTTGACTTATCGTAATTCAATATTACGAGTGATGTCTAGGGGGGGGGAGGAAATAGTAATGCTAATAAATACCAAAGCTTCCAATTTCCCTGTTATATTGCACTTTTACCTTAGTAGTATAATAAGCAAATGACTTTGTTTTCTAATTAAATTTTGCAATTATTTTCTTTTCAACGAAGGTGAGATTAGTATTTGGTCACTTAAGACCGCAGTTTTAACGAACATGTTTTTAATTAGTAACATCTACATTAACTCACTTTTGGGTGTAGCTTTGTTAATTGGCTGATACGTGACATCAACTTCCCTCAAGACTCTATGAGCAAATAATTTAACAGAATTGAGATGAAAAGTTCGTATAAAATAAATCAACCATCATTAACAAACTTGAAAAAATAAATAGAAAACCAAGAACAAATAGAAAGTGCGAAGAATTAAATCGTAAAATGGGATTATATTTTTTCCTATCGCTGGCGCCCACTTGTGAGTAGGATCAAATTTATCAAAGTGATGTTCAATGACATCAAACCTGGCACGAACATGTACGTCAAGCAGCCGAAGGCTATCAATCTTCTTCAATGATCTAACTTTTTAAGAAATTGATGTGATAGATGGAAATGAACAATTCGTGTGCATCATCGAACATTAACTTTTTATTTTCTTTCTATGTCATCGAATTTATTATTAAATTCAACTCCAACGAGAATTAGTTTAAAAAGAATTAGAATTAGTTTAATAATAAGTACATTAAAGATGCTTTCTAGGCATACTCTAATGTGAGTAATACAGATATAGTGTATGTACAAACATAATGTAAAGAATCCATTTTTGATTTCTCCATGTTTCGATTTATGCGAATTTTTATTTATGCGAATTTAAATTTATGCGATCATTGAGTAATTCGATATTTGATTTATGCGAGTTTTGAGTCATTTCATTTTTTATTTATGTAATTTTTTATTTATTTATTTATTTATACATGCGATTTTTTTTACATTGGATTTATGCGGTTTTTGATTTATACGAAGGTTTTATGCGGTTCTCGGTTGTTGTTGTTGTTTTTTGGTACATTGGACTATATACAGTATATATTCATAAACTACTGGAGATAGCAGCATACGTTCAATTTCCAGTTCGTTCACTTACAAACTCACTCACAAGTGAAGCTAACATAAAGAGTATGAAAACATATAGGCCTATCTACAAAATGCAAGAGTAACTTGTACCCATGTACAGCCACAATTTAAGAGTTAATTTACCATGCAGCGTAGCTTCAATAACAAACAAAAATTCAAAAACACCAACGAAGAGAAAACATTTTTGTTCAGTAATGAACAGGTCGTGAAATACGTGATAAAGAATTACTATTTGAATCCACGTGGTTTACCATAGCAACGTGAATGCAAACAATGAAATCCACGGGTTCATAAGAATGTGGGTGCAAATTTAAATTACAACAATGAACTGCAATGATGAACATCATACAGTACTAAATCATCATACAGTACTACAGTTTAGCTGTATGCCCGTCAACGAAGACGGGTGTTAGAATGGTTGTAATAGTTGTAAACACACCCTTATTGTTGAGTTTCTATTATTTTAGTGACCCGTTACTAACAACAGCAGAATTGTTGTAATCCTCATAGTTATTTTTCTATTATCACAGTACTTAGTAACCCTTTACTAACAACAAACTGCGTTATGTTTTCACACACACACACACACACACACACACACACACACACACACACACACACACACACACAGAGCTGAAAAATAGAAAGACTATCTCTGATAGATGTGGTACCATAGCAACACAAACGTAAGCAGTAACTAATGAAATGAAAAAATCTATACAAAGAAGAGTAAACACAATGAACGAATGTTGCAAAGCAACATGTGTCCAAACGCGAGATTCACTTCTAGAGTTCCCGTGTTTACCATACCATCCACGGGATTTACTTCAAGTTCTCACATGATCAACAATGATCTTTTATTTTACAATAATTTCTTGTTAAACAATGTTCAAGTGTTAAGCAATGTTCACGTGTTAAACACGAGTCCTTATGTTGAACAATAATGAACTGTTAAACAATGCCTAGCTGTAAAACAATGTTCACGTGTTCATGAAATAGCATTTTTATTGTGTTATCACGTTAACACAATTACTGTTAAACAATTACTATGTGTTAACACTCATGTTAATAATGCAATTCTCACATGTTAATACTAGCTGTATGCCCGTCAAAAATGATGGCAATTGATTCAATTCATAAACATTATTCATTGATTTAACTCATGTTGCTTCGCAACATTCGTTAGAGGTCGTGCTTTGTGTTTCCTTCATCTCATTAGTTAAGCTACTGCTTATGTTTGTGTTGATATGGTAACACATTTATTATGTTATGGTTACGTTTGAATTTAGTTGTTGTCATGGACACCTTCTGGCATGAAAAGTGCAACAAAGAGAGATACTTGGCTTTTATATCGATTAATAACAACGAGCACGTGTTAAATAATCCTAGGGTGTTTTCAAGTATACAGTACACTTGTTACGCACAACCTACTGCAAAATTTATCAAAAAATTGTTAAAATTCTAGATAATTAATTCAAACATTCAGTTTTACCACTACGATAGTTAAACAAACACACATAGATATTACAAATACCGTACAAAATACAAACAAATTCGATTACATTAAAAACATTAAAAAGATTACCCCACTTTGAAACGAAAATGACAACATCAGCTAACATTTCAAACTTTCCATATCTCTCCATATTTATTATCAACTTTGTTGAGTATAGATTTTCACCCTTTGATCACTTACATAATTTGTTAAAAAAAACTTTCCACTTTATCATCACGTACACTTGTATGTATCATTCACACTTAGCAAAGGTTTACTGTATAACTTTCCATTATATCTCACTCCCCTCACAAATGGAAACTATCAAATCAATAATTACGACGACGTTTTAAACAAATTTCCACTCCATATAAGGTTCGAAGCACAACTGGGTTATTCAGTCCTTTTTTTTCTAATTTAATTAACATCAATTCTAATGAAGTCTCCGAGTACATTTCACTTTCGGCACAGTTCCGAAGTGGCGTACGATAACCGTTGTTTTTTTTTTGTTAATGAATATATATATTTTTTTAAATATCATTACGAAATGTTTTATTATCATTTGTGATAGCTATCGGTATATAGCCTTGACAGGTTGGTGCTCTTGTTACGTCCTTGTAACAGGTTTTTCACCCCCAATACACTGTACGTAGTAGTAGGAGGAGGAGGATTTACATAAGCGGCTTTATGACGAGTAGTAGTAATATTAGTAATACACGATAGTAGTAGTAGTGAAAGGAGTAGTACTGTACACGTAATCACCTCTTCTTCTTACAACATCGCGTACAACCTTTGATCGGTTAAATGAACTCGAGGAAACGGTATTTTGTTCGTCCCTTTTGCATAATATTCATACATCAACTGTAAAGAGATACGATTTTTTGATAATTCCACATAACTTTCGGTTGATTCAGACCAAACAAAATTTTTTATCACGTCATTCCGAAAAAATGAACGTTTATACTCAAGATTTTTCTCTTTTATTATTTAAAATTATAAAAAAATACTATACATTATTTTTTTTTAAATGAAATAAAATATAAGAAATTATTACTGTAATAAAAAACAGACTACAGATTTTTGTCACTTTCACTGATTGACAAACATATATTTTTATACTCTTTATATTCACTTACGAGTGAGTGAGTTTGTGACTGGTGACGAGTATTAGTTTGCTAGTGAGCGAGCTGGGAATTGAGCGTATACTGAGTTGTTATTTTTATTATATTCTTTATATAATATGCTTCACTTGTAAGTTTGTGAGTGAGTTGTGAGCTGAAAACGTAATACCGCCATCTACAGTCGTCTAGGAAAATATGCTGTATAGTTCAATGTACCAAAAAAGCATAAAACAAGAACCGCATAAGTTCCTTCTCATGAACCAAAAACAGCATTAGTCCAATGTTAAAAAAAATCGTACATATGGTATAAATAAATCAAAAATTGCAGAAATGGAATTATTCAAAACTTGCATAAATCAAATATCGAATTTAATAAACGATCTCAGAAATTTAAATTCGTATGAATCGAATTCGCACTAATAAAAATTCGCAATGATCGAGACGTGCAAAAATCAAAACTGGAATTACTCAATACACGCCTAACTTGAATAAAGAATCAACTCTATATCCAAAGATTACACACATTTTAATTAGCATAAATCTAAATTCGTATAAATTGAAACACACAGAAATAAATAAAATGGATACATTGCATTATGTATGTTTATACAGTATATCTGTATGATTTGACGAATACAGTCTGCTTAAAAATCATTTTTTAATGTACTCATTTCAAAATGTTTCTTGATGTACTTTAAATTTCTCGGCACTTAAATTACAACAAAAAATTGAACGAAACTGATATTTTATAAATAAACTTTAACAAGATTTTTAAATCGTCAATTTCAGAATCATCATATTAGAAAATAAAATTCTTTGACATTTCTATTTCCTATTGCAATGGATTTGACAATTTAATAAAAACTTCACAATCAAAGACTTTTTGACAAGTTTTTCATTGAAATAAAAAATAGTTGTCACCACCACTATCGATACATTCTTTATACATGGTATAGTATAT
>JAQIWH010006360.1:0-12982 GCA_034695005.1 Cryptops parisi
TTATTTTCACTTTTCGCGTTTATGTCTTCGTCATTATTTTCACTTTTCGCGTTTATGTCTTCGTCATTATTTTCACTCTTCGCATTTATGACTTCGTCAGTGCTATCACTTTTCGCTTTCATATCTTTGTCATGTTGATCAATTTTTGCGTTCATATCTTCCTCTTCATCATCACTTTTCACATTTACTTTAGGTTCTGCTGTAATAAGAGTACGTAATAAACATTACAAATATTGTACAATTTTTGTAAATATAAAAATACTAGCCGTGAGCCCGTGCTTTGCACGTGAAATTATCAAAATAGTAAAAGAAATAAAATAAATAAAATAAGTTTCCTTATCGGGATTTGAACTGGCAACCTTCAGGTTGAGAGGCAACTATGCTAGCCAATGGACCACAGGAGCAAGCTTCAAGCAGCCTTTCAAGTTGCTAAATGTGTTGTTTAGTACGCCTCTTCCCAATTGGGGCCGAACATGGGGGGTCAAAAACCTAAACATAGACACCCTAGGACATAGGGGAGTAACCCTGTCAAATTTGGTTCCAATCGGTCCAGCGGTTTAGGAACCTTATTGGTGCGCACAAACTAATCGACCATCTTTATAATATAGGATTAATGTGTAAGTAAGCTGTAGTTAAAACATTTCGGCACTCAGAAGCCAAGTGTTTTCTGAATGGAAATTTAGGATAGAAACGCCGAGTATTATGAAAATACCGGGTGATCTTGAAGAACTTGACACTTCTTTGATTCAATTTTTTTGTACGAAAATGTATACCCAGTACAATTTTGTTTCTTGCATTTGTTAGTCTATTGTTTTAAGTTTTCACTTAAAACCAAATATGTAACAAACTCTAAGAATAGTCGCTCAACTCAGAAGTGTAGTGAAATTATTTACAAACTTAACCTTACAACTCAACAAAGTAAGCGTTAATACTGTCCAAGATTGGAATCACCTACCTTTTTATATCAGAATAAAATCATTTGTGTGTCAACACCAAAACTGTCAATTTAATGTTTACATCTTTAAAAAAAAAATGTTACATAAACATATTCTACATGCTTGATTTATTATTGAATAATATCTCATTATTTGAATCCCAGTTTTTAACATTGTTTTGTTTCTATGGAATGTAGAATATTAATTAAATATAAAACTTCATGCAAAACAACGATTAGAAAATACATGTGTTCCTAAGTCCGGACCCATAGGAGTATCTAACATTACCGTTTCCAACTTAATGGAAACTGTGTAACGTGACGCATTCACATTATGAAAACAAAACAACATAATCCAACTGAAATAAAAATGTAAACAATAGGGAACCTAAAATCTTCGAGTATACCACCAGTGTAGTGCAGTGTAGTGAATACATTACACAGCATCACACGGTATCTATGCTTAGACGTTTTAGGTGCTCTGTTGTTTAAATTTTTGTTTCAGTTGGCTTGCTGTAAATAAATGAAACGACACTGGATTCTTATTGAATGGACCATTGGCTGCAACGTCTTAAATAATTGAAGTAAAAGGGTGGGTTGTCATTGGTGTAAAAGATTGTCAAGTAACGTTTTTGTCCAAAAATGACCTAGAAGTATTTTTTAATGTTAGGTGAAATTCTATCTTCTTGACGCATGATTTTGAGCAAAACAACAATACGTGCATTGATATTAGTGCAAAAAGTGTGAAGTAGCTTATATACAGCAATGCAAATTCAAATCTTCAAACGCGATTTCCTCGAAATTGTAAATATGTGAGTTAGCACTATTATACTTTCAATTATGACTAATTGAAACACGAAAAAAATGCATTAAAAACATAAAAATATGCATGCAAAATGTCATAAAATTGCTCAAAATATGCAGTAAACATGACAATATGCAATTTGTTTTCTAGGTGTTCTGCAAAAACATCAAAATTTAAAGCATTCTATTTTTAGCATTTTATTTCCGTGTTGTAGAATTTGAAATTTCTTATTGCATAAAATTTGAAAAATAATTTTAAAAAAAAAACCTGGGTTGACAATATAAATTTTATAAAAATAAATACTAAAATAGAAATTTTATGGAAATAAATGCTAAAATATGCAAAAATATGCAGTAACACCTAAAATATGCAAAAATATGCACTAACATCTGAAATATGCAAAATTATGAACTAGGATCTGAAATATGCAAAAATATGCAAAATAAAATTTAAGCATTGTACTTGTGCAACAATGAATAACATCCTCACCAATTTTGAGGGAACTGCCTATAAACAAAATAAACATGCAACTTCATACAAATCCGAGGTCTAGTCATAACACATGACATTACATAGACAAACAATCAATAGTAAAAGAAAAATATAAAAACAAACTCACTGTAGCCTTACACAGAGCACAGGAATTGTCGACTAATCACTAATTCTAACATAACGAGCAATTTTTATATTAAAATGTTTGCAATTTTCGATGCAAGTTGCTCTTGAACAATTAAATATCATAGACCTTATTTCATATAGAAAATTTTTTCCAATCTTGGAATGCCGAATATGACCGAATGATTGGTTAACATTTGTATCAATTTCAAATTTAAATTTTCTTGTGATGCGTACTTCATTATCCACCCTCCAAATTGTTTAACAAAATATGCTGGGTTTGCTGGATTTCGTATCGCAGACGCTAACGCCTTTATGTCTACAAGTTTAATGATTTTTTCAAAGGTAAGAATATTTGTTTTCTTACAGAACTTAGTAATTGAAGCGAAGCGACCTAAAAACTACGAGTCGTCGCTATCAAGTCATATTTAAAAAGTTGTAGCCAATAGTCTATTCATTCAGAATCTAATGTTTTATTTAATTTCAACAATGCAATAAAAAAATTTAAACAATAGACCCCCTAAAAACTTAGAGTAAATCACCTGTGTAGTGCAGCGTAGTTATACACAGTCGTGCAATGCACAGCACCTGACGTTAACACACCACATTGGAACACCGGTTGCAACATTGTCGTGGCAAGATGTTGAAACATTGATACAAGTGAGTACAAGGGGGCAAGTAGAAGCATGATGTCTAAGACAATCTGTACAAGCGACTACAGGCTAACGTGATTATGAAGGGTGGCCATGTTGAACACATTGTGTAAACATGTACACGCTATCTCACTTTTCACAACAGTGTTCCAATGTGGTGTATTAAGTCTGGTGCTGTGAATTGCAGGACAGTGTCTGCCTACCCTGCACTACACAATTGATATACTCTAAGCTTCTAGGGGGTCTATTGTTTTAATTTTTATTTCGATTGCATTATTTGAAACTAACCAAACAACAATTCTGACATTGGATTCTGACAAACTGCCTACAACTTTCTAAATATGACTTGGTAGCAACGATTTATAGTTTCCAGTGTGACAATGCGAGGTCAATAAAAATACCACCATTGTAGAGAGCCCTATCAAGGTGCTGTTATATCCCAACATTTTCATTAAACTGCTTTTATAATATTCCCATGGAACCGTAACAAAATTGACATGAATGAAACTGATAAAAGAACGAATGCGCATAAAAAATTAGTACTCCTATTTTCAGTCAAAATAAATATACAGTAGGTATATAACATCAAAATCTGTGACTATAACGTTTGAAATCCACGGGGTACACCATAACAACGTGAGTGTAAACAGTTGCAATACCCTTAATTAAGACAACACGAAATGTAAACAGTAACGAATTACAAGGAACCAAATTATAACCACTTTCTCATGCTACAGCACGGGGTTATTTACTGGTTTATTGCAAATTACAGTTAGTTCTGTAATTTGTGTCTTCTTTAATCGGTGTTATTATTCACAGAGACGTTACGCTATTTACATAGTTATTACAAGTCGCCAAATATTATTGGCTGCCTTATATGATAAATAAGAATTCAATTTGATGGTTTAGCTTCAAAAAAAAAATATATTATTTTTGCAACTCCCCTCATCCTTCGGTTCCAGTTACTTCATCATTTTTGAAAACATGTCTCGGAAAAACGTTGAATTCATGATGACGAGTGAGCGAAGAACGAAAAGAAAGAAAAAACTAGGGGATCTAGCTCAATCCTAGGGTCAACAATATGTTCCAACACATCTCCCCCAATTAGGCCTAAACGCGTTCTTCATCATCGAACTGGACGAGATGGTGGTGATGATGGTGGGCATCCATCTGTGATAAATCTCGACTTGTCGTCGACGGCCATGAATCTTTCGTTCAGTTGAGTCCACACACACACACCCACATATAAGTCCAACCCAACCAATGTCTCATCTGTCCACAACAACCCTCCTTTACTCTTAGACGTTGCCAAGCTGCTGCTTGCTAGAAGCTTAGCAACATCATTTTTCTGGGTCCAATCCAACACTGCACTAGTTTAACCAGAGAACCATATTATTACAACTGAGTATTGTTGGACAATGTTTGGAACAGTACCAAGATTTCAATATGCAATGAAAACGTTGCATAATTTCAACATGTTATATCTCTCGTTAACTGAGTTTTGGTTAACCATGGTTTTTGACTATACAGTACTAGTCAAAGCAAGTACACGTGTAGTCGTACGGATTATTTTAACCATACAGCGGTTTTTGAAGTAGTTAACATTTTGTTTTGATTTATAGAACGATTTTCAGAAATTTATTAAAAAGCAAATAGAAAATAATGGTACTTGAATTTCCCGTCAATATTTAAATTTTCTGCCATCATTAGTTCATATTTAATAGTTTTAATTCTTATATATTAAAATGAATTTTGCGTGTAGGTTGCCTGTTTGGGTATTTGTTCGCTATATTCACTATGCACTTTTAAGCTTTTTGACCGATCAGAACCAAATTTTGCATAGTTACTTTTTAGAACCCAGCGGAATTGAGTGAAGAGTGTTTAGCCCCCACCCGCTCCCCACCCAATATACCGTTTCCTCAACTAGACCTCTAACTTTGTCCTCTGATAGCTTCACTACAATGTTAGAAAAGGTAAAAAGGATTGCACGTCACAACATGGACACATGGAACAGGGCTAGTGTTTTTTATAGGACAGTAGGCTTATATAAAAAACATTTTGAAAAATTAAGCAGCTGAGCGTTGAACAACAGCAACATATCAACAGTGCAACGCCGGGTGAATCAGCTAGCATCTTACTATAATAGTAGTTAAACTGCTTTAATAAGTATTATAAGTATTATAAGTAGTAGTATAAGTATTGAGTCCAAGTTTTAATTTTTTTCTTTTTTATGATATAATATTATTCTGGTGTTCAGTTCTTGGTTTTTATTTTCTGTTGCTTTTATTAGTTTGTTGGTTGCTTGTTATGTAATTTTTATGTCTTTTTGGGACGCAAATTAAAAAAAATAAAATAAAATAAAATAAAATAAAAATTTCCAATTGGATATTAATTTCACTCATAGATGGTACGCGGCATTAGCATCACGTTCGAAACATTATGTTAGATGGATGCGTAACGCTAAAGTTAACAATTTCGTTAACAATTGAAGGCTTGCCCGGAATAACGCTGCATGTAACAATTCATAGTTTTGAGTAAATGGTAAAAGAAGTATTCAGCAACACATTGTCACATAGTAGGTGCCCTATTTTGAAGTAATATATGTATGCTTTAGATAGGTATAAGTTTGTCTATTGACAGCACTAGCAAGATCCATATACGAGACGCAGTTTTTCACAACAATCTCAATATTGAAGTTTTGTAACATACAACGTTATTCCGGGCAAGTCTTCAATTTCGGTTTTTGTAAAACGTACTGTTCTCACTATACATAAGAAACTACAGTACATAGTAAAATCTTCAGATAAAATATGCATACTTCTTCCTTCAGATACAGTTATTTAAAAGTAATGTTAATCGTTGTCAAGTTGCTTAACCGTAGCTTTTGAGTACACGAGATTCGAATTTTTTCGTTTTGATTAGTTTTTTTTTTAGGACGTGCTTATTTGCAGGCACTGCACCTACAGAGAATATGTTATTTTTAAGTACTGTTCCTACGAATAAAACATATGTAAGTACTACACTCAACTATAGGTTGACTGCGTATAAAACAAGTAATTTAATAATAGTGATAAATCATTAAATGTGGTTTTTATTGAACCTCAACTGGTGTTCATACCCATAAACACAAGTTCAAGTTAATTACAACAAACAAAAACGTATTAAATTCATTATGGTAAACTCTGATTAGCTGAAAGAGCCGCTTGTGACGCTACTTGCTCGTACTTGGGTTATAGAGTTGGGGAAGGGACAGGTTAGTTAAACAAAAACATACTTATAAGACATTATTGATTCAATTTACTAATCGTACATTCAATATGTTTTTGTTTGTTTAACTAACCTGATTACCTTTCCCCTCAACCCCGTAACCCAAGTACAAGCAAGTAGTGTCCCACAAGCAACTCTCTCAGCTAATCATAAAGTACCATTTAATACGTTTTTGTTTATAACTTAAACTTGTGTAAACTAGTTTAGAATAGTTAAAAACCACAACATTTAATTATTTATCAGTTTACCTATTTTTATACGCCTTATATTAGTTTCACTTGTGAGTGATGTACAAAAACGTGAACTGAGTTGTGAACGCATCAAAAAACCAAAAGAAAGAAAGTTTCGTAAAATTTTAATTGTATGTTTAACTTTTCCGAACTGTCCAATCATTTATTTTGGTCATGACTCCAGTGAACTCAAAGGTGGCACTCTGTCTTTCCCATTGAACTAGTGGCTTTGCTGCGATACTATACTACTGACAATATAGCATCACTTTGCACGTTGTTGTTTCAAAATTCAAATTTAAGAAATCTTTCAAAATTTACAGCATTTTTATAACTTGTTATACGTAGTGTGCCTATAATTACTTGCAAATAACGTTTTATTTTTAAGTATAGCACCTTCTAAAAAATGTTTTATCCGTAAGGATAGTATCTGTCAATAAGCACATTTTCTTTTGTAATTTCAGAAATTTATACCAAATAGTAAATAACACATATAATATTTGAACTTGCACGTAACCCTTTAATTTATATTGTACTAATTCTTTCCAACTGCGATTTTCGTGACCGGGGTAAACCTACTAGGCAACAATTATGTATAACATTAACCTTTCTAAATACTGTAAACATTATTCAGGAAGGTCCTGTATAGTTATACTTAAGCACGTTTTTATTTCACCAAAATTTTCATTTCATATCTGTTTTCAACAGATTTTTCATAAATCTGTTGAAAACCTTTCGTTACCATTATCGTTCGAAAAACCTAAGTTGACATCATCAATCTCATTCTCTGTCGTTTCTACTTTTCACCCGACTGCCTAACGTGATATTTTTTTCTTTCTCTTTCACTCTATCTCTTTCTCTCTTTTATTTTTCACCGAAACTCAATAACTTTTCTCGTCAATTATTTCTAAGTGCTCATTATCCTTCAGTCGGCCATAACTCGAGACAACGTCACGACCCAAGAAAATCCAATTCGCTCAAGAAGCACAGCCTCCATACAACCAAAAGAAGAACCCATCTATATCAGTATTAATTGCTCTCCATAGTTAAACTTAACAAAAATTCACCAAAAAACGTATTGAATAAACTTTCAAAAACATACAAAATTACGAAATTATTTTTTATAATTTAATAGAGTTCTCACTTTATGCAATTTCGATATAGTGTGACGAGATAAATCCCCCTAGGTATTTGTAATATTTCATAAAATTACGCTATGAGGTGCAAAAGTGAGTATAGACTTCCCCCATCGCACCTACTGTTTTGTTTTGTTTTTACGCCACATGTGGCGCAAATGCTACCATTGAAAATCGTTGATACATTAAATTATCTCGTTTTTAACGAAACGTTTTTAAAAACAATTTTAAACCCATAAACTTATATTTAGCATTGTAAATGTACATACTTTGCATCATACTTTTTGATAAAGTTGTCATGCCTGCAAGAAAATTCGCTGACGAAAGTAAATATTATGAAGTCTAGCAGGTAAAGTTACAAAACTATTTGTGAACACGTGCCTATCTTATTTGTCATGAATGTGGTGTTATTAATGCCAATCGGTGTTATTGTATGTCTCGCAGGTTTTTTTACAATAGCCACCGGCTCATTATTTATTGACTGACCCATATATAATCGCGTCGTAATGACGGGCTTTTTTTTATTCATTTACTTGAAAATGCCAGTTAAGCCTTTGTTAAGGCAAACATAGCGTTTTACAACAATTCTTCCGCTCGCGCAGCGCTCGCGTTGCTCGCGTTACAGCGATGGTAGAGCAGATGGTAGCACAGATAACGAAGTTGAGCAAGCGGCCACCACTAACTTACTGGTGGCGCTGGCGCATAGGAGACGGAGGAAGGGAAAGAGTGAGTGACATTTCAACCGTTTTATTAGTTAGGAGGATGATTCTGGTATAAACAGCATAATGTAAATATAAATCCACCAAAAAGAAAGATATTACACTTTCATCGTGTGGGTCACTGTAATGAACTCATTCGTATTTTGGGTGTTTACATGTATTTTGATTCTGGCGTAACTTATGGGCCACACATCGAACATCTCATTAAGAAGCTCAACAAAATTGTTTTTGTTTAAACGCCTTAAAAAGTTACTGAAAACAAAAAAAGTAACATTGGTTAAAACTATCATCATGCCAATCTTAGTATACGAAATTTTATCGTGGTCGGCTGCACTAACTATTCGCATTAATCGTTTTTTTATTTAATTGGACTAAGTACACTTTGTTCTGTATGATTATATTTTTATATTTTTAAGATTTTTGGTTAAAACATAATTTTCATCAAAAATAAACACACTAGTGAAACTTATTTGTCCAATAAACTAAAAACTAAAACAAAATGTTACCAGTTATATTTAAAAATTATTACTCTTGTCATAAACAATAATAATTATTACACTTTTTTTTTTTACAAATTTTAAATGTAATATTCATTGTAAATAGACGCATATGTGGTTTAGTCACATACATATAAAATCACAAACAACACAAGTCTAATGGCTGCGATACCCGTGGCGCCACCACCGGATTTGACCATAGAAACTTGTGAATTGGTTCCAATGGACTGTTTTCAAATCAAATCAAATATTCTCAAGATTGCACAGCTTCTTTTATTGGTTTCACTAAAATACAGGGTAATTCAAAAAGAATGTTACATTTTGACAAGGCCATATCTAAGTAACAAATAAAAATACAGGAACGTGCTATGCATCAGTCGATAGAAAAATTCTCCAATTTTATTAGACATTCACAAAAACTCAATGTAGAAAGCTCCTGCAACGCAATATAGGTACAGGCGAAAATCCAGTTTTTGCCTTACACGGCTGAGCAAGTTCTTGCCTATTATTTTTTTATTTATTTATTTAAAATTAATCGGTCATGGTGACCAAACACATACAATGCAATAGATTAAAAATTATACATATCTTATATGTTTTTGAAGAGTAAGATCAAATGATTTGAAATCACAAGTTGTATTATCTGTGGCCAAAACCAATCGCCGGATACGTAGCGGTAGGATGTTCCATTCTTTATAGATACTGAACGGGTATCGCTTATCATATGTTTGATTGACATTTTGAGGATGGAATTTAAATTTCGTTTCGGAACGATGACTCTGGTTATTGTTAAATTGTTGAGCATGGTTATTCAGTGGGTGAAGTGGATTGTTTAGAAAACGGGGGACTTCTTTTAGTCTATAATAAAGAATTAATTTGGGAAGTGGTAAAATATTAAGGAATTTTAGTTTATTTGATATTACTACGATAGCAGTAAAAAATCATTGTTTCAACTCTGGCAAAGCCTTCTGCTGCGGTGTCGCCATTTTGCTACAATGAGTCCCCCAGCCGCGCATGCGCAAAACATCAAACAATCGTCAATGCAGTACGAATCTTGTAGTGTTATTCTGTTGATTGGTTCACGACACATTCCAATACTATTATTCGTTACTTAGATATGATGGCCTTTTAAAAATACAGAATTATTTTTTAAACACCCGTACAGTGTGTACTAAAATAAAACAATTCTATCATGAAAACGTTGCTGAAGTTAAAAATTCCATATATCAATGTTATGCAAATTAACAAGCGACACATGTTAACGGATTTCAGAAAACAAATACATTAATTTAATGTCATTTATTTTTTATCAACGTGTACTCTTAACATCTTCATAATACCGTTACTTATTTATCAATATCATGTTTTATTGTCGGTGTCAAAATTTTCGTTCCACAGACTACACACAATTTTCTTGGAAAAGTAATTAGCATCCATGACAGTGCCGCGATTAAAACGTAAACAGTTATATGAACTTTACAACATGGATGATATATGGCAGGCTGATAAAATTTATTGTCAAAGAACTATTTTTAGTATTTTTTTAGCGATTGTTTAGTGATTACCATCTTTCATGTATAATTTATGTCTTCAATTCTTTTATAACGTAGTTGATATTTAATTCAGTGTTCTATAGGGTGATCCAGAATAACTATAATTTTCAGAAGTAACTGATAAAGAGCATATAATGAAACATCACATCGATACTTTTCGATTAGATGCACAAAATCTCTAGTGTTGCTACTAGCTTGTTCTTAGTTATGGGTTAATTTTACAGGTTTGGTTAGGAAAAAACAAATCGTTAAATCGACATCTTATAATAGTAAATTATAATCCGGAAATACTTTTATAACGAGATATAACAAAATGAAAGATTCTTTATGATGTATTGGTGATATGTACATTCTTAATAAGAATAGCCCAAGTCTTCACTTCCATCTATCTACCTTTCATCTCTGTGAGAATGCATCATGGTCCGGAACGCGTGTCAATGCAGCAGTGACACCTAGTGACATTTTAATAAAACAAAATCTTCAAAAATCCAAATCCTGTTTCAAAGAAAACCGTGCATGGCACGGGGCTACCTCTAGTTAGTGATAATCTTTATACAAGCTGAAACTAAACCAAGAAGCCACATTCCACATTGAGAGTATATGGCGTTTTTATTTCCGTAATTTTATTGTATTTTTTTACGGAATTATTTCCGGATTTCAGTTTATTATAAAAAGTTTCATGTCATGCTATCTATCACCTTTTAAAATTAGTAATAGTGATCTTTGAGTAACGGACTATTCAATTTAGGCGAATTTTGAGAAATTCCATTTTCGATTTCTGCAATTTCGATTCGATTCACGCAAATTTTGTTACATGGATTTATACGGTTTTCGACTTATGCGGTTTTCACGATTTTTGATAAAATGGACAATGCAGTATACTATCACAAATGTCTGTAGATGCCAGTATTTCGTTCAATTCCCAGCTCACTCACTCACCCACAAATTCACAACTCACAAGTGAAGCTAAATACTGTATGAAGCGTATAAAAATTAACAAGCAACACTGTTCAGGAAATTTCAGGAAAAATACATAAACTCGGAATATGTATTTTTTATCAACATTTAACAGTTTTGATAATACTATTATTTATTAATTAACATTGTGTTTCACTATGATTGTCAAAAAATTTCGTTCCAAAGACCACACACACACACCTTTTTGAGAGGTAATTAGCATCCATGACGGTGTCGATAAAAAAACCTGCCATCATCATCAACTCATTGCATTTCGCTAATTGAATTTTCCAAACAACACAATTCCGATTACGTTAGGATGAAACATTTAACAAACGTTAATTGAATTCTGATCTGTGTTAGAGTGAGAAATGTGATTTATTATTAGCTTCCGCTGAAAAAAACAAAAAACGTTACATTAAAACTGTTGATGACTGACTATAACAAAGAATGTAAAATTTACTTTGATGAGTTTTTTTTCCGCACACAATTGAAAACAGTTAATTTTATAATTAAAATAAAAAAATTAACAACCACCTTGGGTAATTAGTTTAAATTCATCGTTAACGTGTTTGGCGTAATTACTTCGTTAATGCAACTTGATCTACAGTCGGATAGAATATGTTATTACAAAACTTTTAAATTCCAGTAATGGTCCAAATTTTAACATCCGCTTCAAATATAAAATAAACCGATGATCAATTGCCTAACAATCACGTGATGGCAGCAAACTACGATATATCCAATTGACTCACGATCACGTGACGTTACTCAATGTTGCAGTTGTATCACTTTAAATTCGATTACTGTCATTGTCGATAACTTTATCTCGAAGTCAGTTGATGAGATTTGTTTCCGTCAATTTCCGGTGAAATAATGACAATTTGGTTGATTAAACAAGAAAAAAAACAACCAAGTTGAAAAACAAAAAAAAATTTACGCCTTCAAATTACGAATAAATGATAATAATAAAAATAAAATAAAAACAAAAACGCGCCAAGGGTTTCTTTAGATCGAGATATCGATTTTTTGACTACTACACGAAAAACATCGTTGACTTGAGATTGAGCTGAAAATTTTATGTATACACGTCGTGCTACTTCATCTTAACATGAGCATTTTTCCCATTCACATCGATGTTTAAACGTCGACACAAAATAATATCCAGGTGTTATAATGCACCGTTTCTTCTAACTGTATACGATATATCAGTTTATACAAGTATAGGTATACAGAGTGAATCAAAAGTACGGTTCCATGGAAATATTATAAAGGCTATAGAATGACAATTTTGAGTTTCGGATATAATACCACCTTCGTAGGGATCTTTACAATGCTGGTATTTGCATTGACCTCGCATTGTTACAAACCGGAAGTCGCATTGTTATATTGGAAACTATGAATCATAGCTATCAAGTCATATTCAGAAAGTTGTAGCCACCTTCATGTTTAGTGAAAATCCGCTTTTGTTTTATTACAACCTTTTATTTAACTTGACTGGTCGTAAAAAATGTTTCAGCCTGTTTCAAATTTTGAAGTTCTTTTTTACATATGTTCCCAGTATCGTAGACACTTTAAACTTGGTATACTAATTAATCCTGCGTGATAATTTTATCTGT
>JAQIWH010006361.1:0-12980 GCA_034695005.1 Cryptops parisi
TGCCCAGGTGCAAAAGAAAGAACCACGTGATGTTTCTTGTCCAATGGCTATAACTGGTGAGGAGGAGTAGTAGTAGTATGAGGAGGAGGAAGGTGGCGCTCTTTTATTACAGTAGTAGAATTGACGCCATATTATTTCCAAAGATCACCATCTTTTTCACTGTTGTTCTGGAAGTGAAACGAGCGTGTGAAGCGACAAAAAGAAAGAAATCACAAAAAAATTTCAGATTGACAATGGTCGCGTTTCGTATTCTTGCTCTATAAAAAAGTTTGAAAGTGCAAATTATAGGCGACCCAATGTCTTTATGCTAGTATGGACTGGTCTAAAACGATTTTTGAATGAATGCATTTTAAGGAATAACGTCGAAAGTGGATTTACGCCGTTTTTTTCTTCCACCTGACTCCTCGTTTGAACCTCCTTTACTGAATTACATACAAGGAGATTCCACCAGCAACGAGTAATATTTCTCCTACAACGAGCATAACTCCCACAACGAGCACGAGAAACTGGTTTGGCTGTTGTTCATTATTCTTGTAGTGAATTGCATTTGTGCGAAAACCACTTTCTTCTCCAACCGAACAAATTTGGCACTTTATAGGGTGAAATGCTGCTCGCACAACGAGTTATTTTTTTCTCATAACGAGGGTTGTGTTGGTGAACCAACTTGAAACTCTTTGTACGAGGCTCAACTGTGTATTATGTTATGCGTGTTTGTAGAGATACAAAAAAGAGGAAGAGAAATTGGTAGATTGTCACGATGTAAAGTCGTGAGAAATGAAACGCAAGATGTTGTTGAAGATTGTCTGGGATTAGTTCCGCTTCAAGCAGATTAACAAAGATGATGATGATGATGATACGTAGTGTGTTTGTGGGGTTATTTATTTGCAGTGGAACAACCTTTATTTCGGATGAAAACCAAAAAATTTGAAATGAGATGCTTGAATAACAATTGTATTTTCTATGTGAACGTCGTTGCTCGTGTAGTTATCACGTTATTGTGGATTTCTTGCAGATAGCTATTAATACGTCGTGTTAGCTATGATACGTCTAAGTCACTTAATAACGTTGTTGTGGTTTTTCAAAGAGGTTCGAGCGTTGCGGTTGTTAATTATTGTTATCGCGTGCAAGGAATGTAGATGATGATGATGATGATGATGATGATGATAATAAGATTTGTTGATTATCGGTTTGACGAGAAAAGGAAAGTTTTTTATGTCATGTTGTTGTTGTTTGTGACAAATTGTAATTAAGTGCTGGAATGATGTGTCGAGTTCTTGGTTCTGTTTTTGCGATTTCATTTCCCATCGTTTTGTTTCCTTAATGCTATAAATTAATGTTGCAACGTTATTGATAATATTGCGACTCATGTTACGTGTGATTGATTATGTACTGTATCGTTGTTTTATTTTAGGTTATTGTTATCGATTTTGATGATTTATCGAAATTGTGTTACTGAGTTGTCGTTTTTTTTTGTTGATTTTCATAGAAATTTGTCAACATTATTTTTTGTTTTTTTGTAAATTGGTCTTTGACCATGTAGAATATAGATATAAACAGTGCAGGTTTTTTAAACAAATGTTTGGTGGTACGCAAGATCAACATCAATACAAATATTGATGGGAATAACGATAAAAATCGATAAATCATTGATAAAAGTTAAAGCGCACATGTATACCAAGCTATAAAAAGCATATGCTAAAAAAAGAGCATTACACTTTCCATGGTCAATATCAAATATTGATATATACTAAAAGTATACCCCTTACTAAAAAAACAACCTATCTTTAAGAAAACATTTGATTCAAGAAACTATTTTGAAGCCGAAATAGTAAATAACTTTGTGATAAGTTTATAAACAATACAGTAATAATAGCACATGTGTGACTCAAAGGCTTCAGACCTGCCGCATTGTATATTCGAACTGCAGGGTGTCCACAATGAAATCGAACCATTTTAATCACACACAGTTTGAAGATAAGTACGTACGTACGTACGTACCCATAACTAAATATGGAAATGAGAGCGAACCTGTTCGAGTCTCGTAAAAAATATAGCTTTGTTCACTTCCGCATGGGGGCACCTTTTGTGACACGAAACATGTCTATAACTCATGCCCATGTGTTATGGATGCAACATATTGTTTCTTGAATTCCATCCCTACGACGTGATTCCCACGTCCTTGCACTTGGAGTCGCCATTTTGAAAAACAACTGACTGCAGCGCCACTGTGGCTCTTGACATGCACTACAAAATATCCACACCCAATGTATTAGTTTCTGCTTCCATTTCACCAAAAATCACATTCGTATAACACGATGTGAAAAATATTAGATCTCATGGTGTAATCACCATAACATTCTCCCTGTATAATTAGTCCAATAGACTGATTTTAAACTCAACATCCTAGAGTTCCTAGACCCACGTGTAGTTTTCACTATCTTGTTTCTGCAAAGGGTTAAAATCTGCAATTCACGAGTTAGGTAATTCGGAACAGGTATTCAAAAAACAAAAACAATGGTCGACTGCGATTTTTTTGTAAACATCTGTTCTAAACAATCTATCATTCAATGCCAACTTATGTTCTAACTGTGTAGCCTTCGTTCACTATTATTAACGTTACAAGATTTTAACGTTAACAACGTTTCACTCGGCACTTCCACTTGGGGCTTCTTTCGGGAAGTAAGAGTGAATTACATAGCAAAGTGCGAGAGAGATTAAATCGATGTCATATATTGAATTACGTTGCAATCTGGCAATTTTTACAAGTGTTCTAATGTTGCAAGTTTGACGTGATTCGAATTATATTGAATGATTTGCAATATACAGTAACATAATTTTTTTCTTTATGTAGTGATGGTTTTGGGTAAATGTATGCTTAACGATATATATCGAACAATATACTGAATTTTTTTAAAATTTAAATTCAATTTTTTAATTTAAATTAAAATTTAAAATAAAAATTTATTTTGATTTTATTTTAAATTTAAATTAATTTTTTCTTTAAATTCAATTTATTTATTTATTTATTTATTTTTTTTTTCTTTAAATTTAAATTCATATTTTCGGTACTTTCCGGTTATAGCAGGGCCCAGTATTTTGTTGCTATTTGCTTGTACTTAGTTATGGGTTTATTTGGCAGGTTAGGTTAGGAAAACAAAGAAATGTTTTGTTTTTCCCTAACCTAACCTGCAAAATAAACCCATAACCAAGTACAAGCAACTATTGGGCCTCGCTATAATCGGAAAGTATCAAAATTTCTTTTTAAATTTTAAATTTAAATTAACTTTTTTTTTTTAAATTTAAATAATTAAAAAAAAAATTTTTGAATCTTAAATTTTTATTGAATTTTTTTTCATCGATTGAAATTGAATTTCATTGTATTTTTAAATTAAATTTTATTTTTAAATTCGAATTAAAATTTTTGATTTTAATATGTAGATTAGATAGATTATTCGTATTGCTCGACACTGGATCATCACCGGTCACAAGAAAAGCCGCTGCTCTTCAGCTCGGCGAAGTACAGAAACTACACCCGCACGAACTTCATAATTTGCTAAACAAGGTGCGTATCATGATGTTTCTAATTTTTTATCAGTTAATTTTACCATTTTTTTTTTGTGGGGGTCTTTTTCGCATTGTCGTTGATTTGCTCTAGAAAGACGCAAGTTGTGTAGGGACAAAGACATTGTTGAGATTTGAAATCAATTTGAATCGTTTTGCACGTCAGGTTCATCATTATTTACGCAGTTCGCAATGGGAAAGTCGAATAGCAGCCGGCGAAGCTATAGAAGCCATAGTGAAAAATGTCCCCCAATGGTGTCCTGTTGGCATCAACACAGGTAAAATGCTTATGTTTTTATACTTGAACGATTCACATGTTGGACGATCAGAACGGTCAGTTTAATGTTTGTTGTGTTGTTCATTAGACGAGGGTCAAGCCGACTTGAACAAAGTTTCGATGACCGGAAGGATGAAGTTCGAACAATTTGACATCAACAAAGTGTTGCGGAACGGTGCTTGTCTTTTGGCTTCCGAAGGCGGCGAGTTCGAAACGGAAGAAATTCACGGTAAAGCGTTGATGATTCTTTGCGGAATAGTGTTATTTTTCATCTTCCGGTTTGATTGATTTTTTTTGACGTTCGGTCGTATTGCAACCAGGTGTGGAACAGAAAGAATTGCTCGCTCACCAGCGGTCGTTGCTGAACCGAAGGCTGGGTTTGGACGAAAAGATGGGGTTCGATTCCACGGAACTGTTCTCCAACGAAGATCTGCAGATCGCACCCCTGCACAAGTCCGAAAAGAAGGAGTTCGAAATCAGTAAAGTAAGTTGGGTGATTTTGGTTTTCACGAAATTTGTTTTGATCAGGGCCACGTACAAACGCCCGCACCCACCCTTGGACACGTAATTCCACCCCCCACCCCTTTTTGAAAATCTTGCACACGGGCATGACGTCAATCTCTTCCTCGGACACGTGTTGATGGTTTTGAACGTTTGATTAGAAAGCCATTGCCGAGATGGTAGCTGTGGAAATGTCGAACTTGGATCCCGGATTGAGTTCCAGGGAAAGGAACCGTGCCAAACGCAAAGCCAAACTAGTTGCCAAACAACGTTCTCAAGAAGCGGCAAAAGCAGCAGCAACGAACACGAGGTACACAATCCGCACTTTTACGATGGAGGATCGCTAACTTGGCTCGTTGACGATCACGACACGGAACGATGGTCCTTGTGATGTCAATAAAGTTTTTTGGTTTTATGTTTGCGATTGAAGCAAGAGCAGCGAAAGCGACGAAACGGAACGAAAAAGACGCAAACTGTCTAGTCTTTCGACAGACGCTAAACCTCGGGAAGATAGTTTCCTCATCGATAGTTGCAGCAACAGTTCATCTTTATTTGAAGAAGTTAGTAGTGAAATGTCTTAACTTTGTGGCTACAAAGTTTATTTTTTGTTTGTTTGTTTGTTTATTTTTTTTTTAAATGCGTTTGTCGTTAAAAAAATTTTTGCTCGAATTTTCAGTCTAGCAATTGGCCGTTTGAATTTTTCTGCGATCAACTGTGTCAGGATTTGTTTCATCCTTCGTGGGAAGTCCGACACGGAGCTGCCACAGCTTTGCGGGCCATCATTCGAATCCACGGAACAGGTGCGGGAAAGACCACCGACATGTCTCAATTTCAGGTTTGTTGCTTTGATTATAAAGTTGCATTGTTTCAGTTGGCGTAACTTCGTTGCGTGCAAATTTTGTTCAATGAAAAATCGCTGGGTATGATTTTAATTGTTTTAATTTTTTCTCAATCATCTTCAGTTGGAGTATTGTAATCAAGTTTGGCTCGAAGATACGGCTCTTCGTTTGTTATGTGGTATTGCGCTCGACAGATTTGGCGACTTCATTTCAGATCAGGTGCGTTGTTCAATTCACAAGATTGAATGAAGTAGGTGGTTGTTTGTAAGCTGTATCATGATGATCAAATTTCATCACATTAGGTAGTTGCTCCGGTCCGAGAAACGTGTGCCCAAACGCTGGCAGCCGTTTTGAACGTCATGAACAAGGACTGCGTCTTTGGAGTGACGCACGTGTTGCTGCAATTGTTGAAACAGCAGGAATGGGAAGCGCGCCACGGCGGTCTTCTCGGAATGAAATATCTACTTGCCGTTCGACAGGTGAGCCATCACATCAACCTAGAGTACATAATTTGTTTTATGTACAGTGTATTTAAATAATTCGTTTTACACTTCAGTACAGTCTTGTAACTGAAGTTTGAAACTTCAAAACCAAGGATAAAGTGAACCTAGGTGACAGGTTTAGATCGGTTGTTTGGTTGGTATAGATTCTTGAATTTTGTGCTTTGGCAGGATTTGACGGTGGAATTGCTACACGTGGTGTTTTCGCAAATCTACGAAGGTTTGAAAGATGAAGTGGACGACGTGTGCGCCGTCGCCGCCGCTGCACTTGTACCCATCTCCGACATTTTGGTGAACGAGTTTCCAGAGGAAGTACGTTTTGTTTCTTGCTCCTAGATACGCCGATGCTTGAATCAGTCGATGCTTAGTCGTTTAAAGTAGAACGAATCATTTTGTGAACGTGTTTTAAGTTTATCCTAAATAGTGTTTGATAGTGAATTTTTTTTTTCCCCAGGTACCCGGAGTAATATCAACATTGTGGTCTTTATTATTAGACCAGGATGATGTGACAACATCGACCAATTCCATTATGACGTTACTAGCTTCCTTATTATCGTATCCGTTAAGATCAACACACTATAGGTAAATGTCAACATTCATTCGTTCTTATCGTTAATAATAATAATAATGAACCAGATCTGAAAATATATGAACGTAGGTGTAGTGGAAATTTCAGCCCTGCCCATTGCGTAGAATCCACCCTATGGGCCAGCTGTGATTGGTGGTTGTTAAAATTGAAACCAGCCATAATTTCAGCATTTTTTGTCACTAGATGGAGTTAATTGGTTGTAAACCTAAAAAAGTAAACATATGTTAGTTTCGTAGTTATGATTCTAAAGTTTGCTCGGAACGCCCATCTTATGTTCCCATGCTACAGCACAGGTCTATTTCTAGATTGTTTTTTGTTTTTTTTTTAATATAAACTAAAATATTTGTTGTGTTTCAGTATTTTCATTTGTTTTGTTTATTTTTTAAATTTTATTTATTTGATCTTTCGTGATGATATACAACATGCAGTACTTATGTATCTCAAGCATAGGATACATGAACTTGATACACGATACATAAACTCGGCAATGTTGTTTCTATTTATTCCAACTTTAGCCCTTCTTCTCCACTCAACGAGTTAGTGCCAAGATTATGGCCGTTTCTAGGTCACTCGTCGTCGTCCGTAAGAAAAGGAGCCCTTCAAACCTTGTTCACGTTGACGTCGGGAAACAATCCAGAGGTTGGTCGAATAGCCACTTTTTCACCTTTTGCCACCAGTGTCGTTCCATTATTGACGTTTCTTTTTAACCCTTCAAGCCTGAACACGATTGGCTCTCTCCGATTCTCCCCGAAGCGTTGAAACACATCTATCAGCGTTGCATTCTGGAACACGTCGGTAGCCTCCTCGAACTTATTCACGAGGTATGTACGACAAGACTTTCAGCGTCATTCAAACCAAACGTTTGATTTGAAACGCTGTCTAGTCTAGTTTAGACTCCCCAGTGACTTACGTCTATTTTATAATACGTTTTGTTATGTTGGTTTTTTTTTCAGCTTTGGCAACAAGTTCTTGCTTTCAGCTCCATAGAAAGTTTGTTAACGGCCGCTTGTCCAGCTCTTAGCGGTTGGTTGTGTCTGGCAATGCAACCCAGTTCGTTGCCCATTCCCTTCGAATTGCTAGTGGAAGCTAAACATAAAATTAAGGTGAAGTATTGATGATTGATTTTTCTTCGCAAGGCAACTTGGTTTATGAACCAATTTCCATTCCAACACAAATTTTCATTCTAATGTTTGTCATGCGTAACTTGCCATTCCAAGTTTTTATATGATGGCACGTTGCACGGGTGTTCGTAAACTTGCGAGTTGCCTTGCACAATCGAGTCCTGCAGTCGATTAAAAGACGAATTGAAACTTATTGTGTATTTTTAGGAAAAAACTAGCAAGTGTAGGCACCCTAGTTTTTCGGACAGTGGGAAAGAGACGCCCGGAAGGCACTACATCGGTGGAACGGAGTCGCTGAACGATTCCAGCGCTGATCGAACCAACTGCGTTGTCAGAGCACGATGCTTTGCTGCAAAGTGAGCATCACTTTTAATTAGTTTATTTAAATATAATATTTTTGCAAAAAAATTATTTGGGGGATTAGAGGATTCGAATCGAATGCCTTACCTATTTTTTATGGATGGGTTCAGTTCTCTTAATCCGAATTCGAGCCATCCCTAGAATAGGTAGGCGTAGGACATTCCATTCGAATCCTCTAATCCCCCGAATTTTTTGCAAAAATATTACATATTTCATATTCGACGAAGAATCCATTTTTAATTGTGCAATTTCACTTGAAACATTTAGGTTGCTAGGTTCGTTGTCGTGTTACATCACGCAACCCATGCCTGGCATTGTGTACACTCCCGAAATGGAGTCGCCGCTGGACAGTTACGCTAATCTTCTGCTTTTTCATCTCGGTTCGAGATCGGCGTTGCAAAGGATAGTGATTGCTCTTGTCGTCATGGAATGGGCCAAACAAATCAAAGTGAGTGTCGGAAGAATCTGCATTTTGTGTTTTCGTTGTTTGACGTAACGTTGACTGACATCAGAAATGCAACTTTTTTTTTGCAAAGATTTTTGTAACGTTTTAATACAACACGGTGCAGTCACGTTCGCTTTAGTTGAGGGTAAAAAAATCGAGAAATCTAAAAATTTGAAACCGGAAAAATCGAAAATCGAAAAAAAAAATCGAACAATCGGAAAAATCGAACAAAATCAATAATCGGAAAAATCAAGAATTGAAAAAATTAAAACTTTGGAAAACAAAAAATCGAAAGACGAATTAAACAAAAACCAAAAAATGTGAAGAAAAAAATCGAAAAAAATAAAAAAAAGTCGAAAATTGAAAATAAAAAAAAATCGAAAAATAATAAAAAATCGAAAAATAAAAAAAAATCGAAAATTGCAACAATTAAAATATCGAAAATCACTGTTGTAGTACTGTACTGTGTGTGTTTGCATTATAAAAAAATTGCTTTGGCAAGTTGCTACGTGACAGTTTATATTATTGCTAGAAAAAAATTGCTAGATAGATGTTACTCGCGAAAAATGATGGAAACCAAGGTTCTCTCTGTCAACATTTTTAAAGTTGACGTAAAATTTATCGAAGGCACAATCGGACTTTATTATTATTATTTTTTTTTGCAGGAAAAAATAGTTTGGCCACCATTGTTAGTGAACAAGCTGATGGAGTGCTTGAATGAGAACATCTATTACGATGAGATCATGCTTGTGTTTGGGAAACTGCAGCAGGAATGCCGCGATTTCATCACGCTCTTGCAACAACATAACATCAACACTGAAAATATCGTGAAACTCGGGTGAGTCGATCGGCTTCACGTTAAATGTCAATTTTTTTGGTGCAAGGGATTCATTTGTTTGTATATGTTTGTTGAACCATGTTGTGTCTTGCAGAACTGTGATAACGACTGCCGAAGCTTTGGAAATTTGCAACAACTATTTTCCGTTGATGATCGAACAAGTGAAACTTAAACCTAAAACGCTGGAGGTGCCGTGTTGATACTTTTCAAATGCTTAATTTGCTGCAACTAAAAATGTGTAAATCATTTTTGGGATTTTTTAGACCCTTGACGAAAGACGACGATCGTTAATCGGCGTAGCTATGCAAGCGCAGCAAGATCAAAATTCTCTCCAAACTACGTAAGTGTTGTATTGTGGTTGTGAAATTGCTCTTGGCATATGATTTATTGATTTTGATGTATTCGATTTGCATGTATTTTGTGTAGTGTTCAGGCTACGTTGGCGGGCGCTGTCGTGTGCATCGAACAATTGCCTGAAAAGTTAAATCCAATAATAAAGCCTTTGATGGACTCTGTCAAAAAGGAAGAAAATGATAGTTTGCAGGTTAGATTTTATTTATGTATTTGTCATTATTATTATTATTATTATTATTATTATTATTATTATTATTTTATATTTTTGTTTTGTTTTAAAAATGTGCTGCAGTTGTATTGTGGAAGTTCAGTTGATTCCAATTCACATAAATACGTTGCAGCAAATCACCGCCGTCAGCTTGATGAGGCTCATTTCGTTGTGCACTGAACGAAGCACCTGTCCGAACGCCAAGATCATCAAGAACCTGTGCAATTTTGTGGCCTCGGATCTGCAGTTCACCCCCAGGGTCGACTCCACGGCCAACGTCGGCAAGGCCAACGTTAAAGTGAAAAACGGCAATCCGACCCAGGCGTCGAACCACATCGTGATCGATGCTTTTCACGGAATAATAACGCTCTTGAACATGCAGAAGGTACAAATTTTTGTATACTCTTTTTCTTTTATAGTAGTAGCTTCGCTTGTGAGTTTGTGATTTGAACGAGCTGAAAATTGTGTACTGCCAAGTACAGTCATTTATGAGGATATACTGTATAATCCAATTTGTCAACAAAAAAACGAGAATTGCATAAATCGAGATTTGCATAAATCAAAATGTGAATTACTCAAAACGACGCATAATTTGAATATGGAAATCGCTCAGATTCGCATAATTCGAAACGTGCAGAAATCAAAAAATTGATTTTTTGCATTATGTATGTACATACAGTATATCTGTCTATGACGATAGATGGAGATGTATGCTAAAAAAAGCATTTTTTAATGTGTTTTTTGCATGATATTGTATTGGTTATATAGAATGCTGAAAAGTCGATCAGCATCAGACGTTCCAATTCAGTATCGAAAAATCGAGTGACACTAGGTTTGGAAATGAGTGTGGACGATGCAGTTGATGATGAGGTAACCCCTTGTAGTTGCGTTTTGGTTTTAAATACGGATCAAAAAACAGGTTGTCGAGGCTGCCGTTAAAATGGTTTTTGTCGTAACCAAACAGGCTCAACAACAGGCCGTGTTGCAACGACGAGGCGCCCAGTTTGCGCTGATCGAGATTGCAAAGTCTTTCGGAAGGAGTCTTCCCGAAAAATTACCCAAGCTGTGGGAGACGTGCCTTGGTCCGTTGATGGAAACCACCGATCTCGATTCCTCAGGTTCGACGATAACTTTTCATTTAAATTGGAGAATCGTACATTTACAAAATTGTGTGGAATTCATTTTATTATATTATATTATATTTGTTTTTTTTTTCAATAATGTAGATAATTCCAAACTTGCTGGAGATGACGCGTCTGCCCAAGAATTGGTCAACGCGTTGCAGGTGTTGGAAGTGATGGGACCTGCTTTGCATTCCGATTTGAAAAGCGAAGTCGGTGTTTTTTTATGCGTTTTCATTTTTGTTTCGACTGTTCGATTTTTGCGTGAAAATCGTTTCATTTTGTTCTTTTTCGATATTTTAAAACAGGTAGTATCCAAATTGTCCCACCTGTGCCAGTGCCTTAACCACTCGTACACCGCGGTACGTCACATGGCGGCTCGTTGCATCGGCATGCTGAGCAAGATCGCCACTGTCGACACGATGAATCTGGTGCTGAAAACCGTGCTTCCCTGTTTCGACAGTTCGGACAACGACACGGGGCGCCAGGGAGCGATCGAAGTCATTTCCAGTATCCTTTTCCAACGGACAAGGTAGAGCTGCGTACACAGGGTGTTCCGAGAAAGGTGTATATACACCCTGTATATATATTTTTCTCGGCCGCCGTTGTTTTTTCCTTGATTTCACAAAAAATTAAAGACATCATCGATTGCCTCGGCTTCGATCTCGTGCCTTACATTGCGCTGATGGTGATTCCCGTTCTCGGACGAATGAGCGACTCGAACGCTCAAGTGCGACTCATGGCGACGCACTGTTTCGCAACGCTCGTCAGGTTGATGCCTTTAGAGGTGAAGTGTTAACGCATGATATATACGTTATTACTGTTTTTTTAAATTAATAATGTTTTTGGAAATTGATTTTTTTAACTAAATATGTATAAAAAAAACCAAACGTTTTTGATAAAATGTGACTTCCGTCAACGTAGGGGGGTATCATGGATCCTGCTGGTTTGAGTCCCTCTCTGGTCAAAAAGAAACAACAGGAGCGAACTTTTTTGGACCAGCTGTTTGATATCAAGAAACTGAAGAATTACGAAGTTCCCGTTCCAATAAGTGCACAATTGAGAACGTATCAACAGGCAAGGAATTCGGTTTTCGTTTTTTTTGACACACTATCGAAGCGAATAAGTTGCTAACGAGGACGTGATTATTATTATTTTTTCAGGACGGTGTCAACTGGCTTTCGTTTCTGAACACGTACAAGCTGCACGGAATTCTCTGCGACGATATGGGTTTGGGAAAGACGTTGCAGTCGTTGTGCATCTTGGCGGGGGATCATTATGACCAGGAAGAATTAGTCAAGGTGTCGTTAGGCTATAATCATACAAGTTTATTAGTAGTAGCTTAATAAAACAAGGTTTTGTGGATTGATGATTGTAAATTCAACTTGTTTGCGTTTTTCAAGAAATGTCAAAGTGGTGATCGCAAAAGCTTGCCGTCGATTGTCATCTGTCCTCCCACGCTGACGGGACACTGGATTTACGAAGTGGAAAAATTCATCGAGAAGAACTTTCTTCATCCGTTGCATTACACGGGACCGCCGGTGGAAAGACAAAGGTTGGTATGACGACGCGTCGATTTGTGTCATTTCACGTTGTGAAAATTTTGCGCGGTGCCGTGTGGATCAGTTTGGGGCGGTCCGACACTGCGGGGACAGGTTTTCTCAGGATTCTCCCATTTCTTCCTGCATCATAAATCCCTGTTCCGTCTCTTCTTAAGTTCATCGTTGCCTAGTCATTATTTTCCGAATTGATAAAAAAGTGTTGAGGGCCAATTGACGCAGATGTATGGCTTGGGTCGAAATTCAAGTGCTACCTGTGTCGTGATGCACACTGTAGTTGACTGCCGATGTTTTTTGGTTGCAGATTGCGCGCGTACTTCAACAAATCGAAGAAGCACAACCTGGTGATCGTTTCGTACGATATCGTGAGGAACGACATCGACTTCTTCAGCAGCATTCGGTGGAATTACTGCATCCTCGACGAAGGTCACATCATCAAGAATGGGAAAACCAAAGTAAGATTCGTGACGACGATGTTGCTTTGCATTTTCCCAGTACGCAGCAGGTACGTGACTTGTACTGACACGGTTGTCGTTTCAACTTCAGCTCTCCAAAGCAATAAAGCAGCTGGTGGCTAACCACCGCCTCATACTGTCCGGAACTCCCATTCAAAACAACGTGCTCGAACTATGGTCGTTGTTCGACTTCCTGATGCCCGGCTTTCTCGGAACGGAAAAGCAGTTCATGGCTCGTTACAGCAAGCCCAT
>JAQIWH010006362.1:0-12979 GCA_034695005.1 Cryptops parisi
ATGTTGTTCAATACATAAATATATTTGTTTCAATGTTTGAAATTTATAATACGTAATAGTTTTATTTTGACGGAGCTATATTTCATGTCTTTTCACTATGCTCAAATTTACAATTCAATTCAATTCAAAGACGCAATGGTAAAGCTGCATGAGACTGGTACTTCTGAAATTAGCCGATTTGCCTGAAATTTTCTAAGCAAATTTAATTTTAAAGGCAACAAGGGCACCCTTGTAAAAAAAATTTTTTGGACTTATCGTACATTTAAAAATATAAACAGATTTTCTTGTTTAAGAAATTAAAAACTCTTCTTATTACCAATGAAAAGATTACTTTTAGTTATTTTTAGTTATTATGCTTCTACGTTTAGAATAAGCAGAGTTTCGACTGCCTATAATTGAAGGGGCTGGTGTAAAAGGATGTTAAGTAACATTTTTACAATTTTGAGGAAATCACGCGTAAAGATTTAAACGTGCCTTTAATAATAATACATCGGTAGGCATCCGTCTGGTAAAAAATCAATCAAAATTTTGGGATTGATTTTGGACTCAGGCCTGTGCTTGGGACACTATATTGATAAAATAATCAAACAATTGAATCAGAAAGTGTATATTCTTAAACGATTAAGAAAAATTCTCAGTTTTACTGAAATGAAATTGGTCTTAAAAACATTGATAAATCCATTTATTACTTACCTACTTGAGATATGGAGTAATACTAACAAATACAATTTAAACCGTTTACGAGTAGGATATAACAGATGTATACGTACTGCTTTTTCCCTGTCAAGATATCAGTCAATTACAAAATATTGTCAGATGAAAAAAAATCTAACTCTCAATATCCTTATTAATATAATTTGTATAACAATTTTTAGCTTTGCACTACGCTACCAATTACACCCCTACCACGGTATAAAGAAACATCTAATAGTCGAGGATAATACACGAAAAACCCGACATCTAAAAGTCGAATTGCATGACGAGGTACATCAATATAAGAAAAATAAATTTTTGTTTAAAGTTATACCATTATGGAACGACTTACCTTATGAAAAAATATATTTAATTGTACTAGGTTAAAAATATGTTAAAAATTGTAAACATTTTAACGCAACTATCTCTGATCATTTTATAGAAAATCAAAGTTTTTAATGACCTTCATATTTTGGCCTCTATGTCAATAAGCCTTTTTTACTCTATTTTTATTTCTATAGTTTTTCATATTTTTATTCTTGATAGTTCCATGTTTTACGTTTTATTGACTTTTTATTGTATTTCTATAAAGCTGGGTTTTAATTGATCAGAGCTAAAAAAAAATTTCTTGATTACCTGTCTTTATAATCCTCGTTCCAAATCGAAAGGATTTTTTTAGTTGTATCAAGCTAAAAAAAAACAAAAAAAAACTTCATTGTTCGCACTTATCACTTTAATTATGTTCACATTATGTTTTAACATTGTATGTTACGATTTTGTAATTGACTTTATATTGCCGTCTGGCCTTGATGGTGAGAATTTTTTGATTTGTTGGTGGGTAATGTTACGCTAGTAGTATGGGATTTTTGATTTTGTTTCTGTGTATTTAAGTGACATCACTGTAATTTGTGTATTGTGTTTGTACCCCTATCCATCTGGATGCAACTATTAAACTAATCTAAACCAAAGATTTGGATTTTCCCGAAGAAAAGAACGGTCTAAACAGACTTTAAAATTTGTTAAATTGGTGAATTGTTTGATCGTTTGTCAAAAGTTGGGTTAGATTAAAAATTGATGAAGTACGCGTGTCGTGCAAGGTGATTGAATAAACTGCACTTGATGTGTCTTTTTTAAAAGCTAAATAAACGAAAAAATTAATTGGGCAAAACAAATATGTGATCTAGTGTATAATCAGGTGTACAGTATAACGAAATTGTAAGCCTGTGAATTTGTTTGTTTTGTTTTATGCGTGAATCGATCAATTGTCGTATGGTATATGCGGGGAAGCCAAAGGCGGTGCTTTTACTATTGGCGTTGTACTACGGCAAAAGTGCTGTGCAGGGAAGTAATTCTGTATTGTGAGAAAGGTGTTGTGCAACGAAGCCAAATGGCTTTGCGGCATTTTTAAAGGAGTATATTTTGTAAACAATCAACACAAGTACATAAAATTATTTAGTTGTGTTGAAACTAGAAATTAACTCCATGGTTGTTATAGTAACCGCGTGGAGTTTAGAAGTCCACTGTATCACGCAAAATGTCGTGGTAATAATGTCGTCGACAAAAATGTCGCGGCAAAACATGTCGCTGTAAAAAATGTCGCTGTAAAAAAATGTCACTGTAAAAAAATGTCGCAATACAAAAATGTCGCTGTACACATTTTTGTAACATGACATTTTCATACGCTATCATTTGTGCTGACTCGATAGTGCTTGTAGGAGACTTCGTTGGGTTAAGTTAGGTTAGGTTTGCTTACAGGAGACTACGTTAGAGTTTAGGTTAGGTTAGGTTGGGTTGGGTTAAGTTAGATTAGGTTAGGTTAGGTTATTTTTTTACTCATTTTTTTTAACGGTGATATTTATTCTGACATTTTTGTATTGCGACATATTTGTATTGCAACATTTTTGTGCAGCGACATTTCTGTACAGCGACATTTTTGTATTGCGACATTTTTGTAACTTTTGAAGTTAAGAACTTAATCTTTTCCATGTGGGTGATAGCATTTTTATACGTCATATAAATATTTTATTTAAATTGCAAATCAATTTCTCAATATGAACCGAAAAATTAAGTTCTCTGTTGAACTAAATACTAACAATTTGTATTGGAGCTGATTCTTTGTGGTATGGGTTGGTTAAGGTGAATGAATTTTGTTTTGTTTTAAGATAATTCAGATAAAAGTCATGACTCTGGCTCTATTGCTTACTAGAGTCAAGGTCTTAGTTCAAAAGTTAATTTGTAATGTGTTGTAATGTATCCCAAATTTCAGCAAATTTGGGATACTGATAAAACAAAATATTGTCATCTACATAGGTAAACATTTGTGCATTAAGTTTTAAATTGTGAATTTAATTAGCAATAATCTGATAAAATATGGTGGCATTAAGAGAGCACTGAACCATACCTTAAGATAAATAAATTTTTAGATCAGTGGATACTATATCTACGCAAAACGACCGATGTGAAAAATAACCAATCAGGATGGCAAATGTACTGTCTGATACACCAATTTTAACACATAAGTAAATGACTGAATTTCGGTTAAGGGTATCAAATGATTTCGAAATGTCCGTAAGAACTATAGTAATGTTAAAATGTCAAGGTTAAAGTAGGTAGGCACTTGGAGTTTAACGAGGGCACCGACTGGTTTTACAGCTATGTCATTTAATCCTCAGACTTTATTGAAAATTAGAAATACATGAGATGAGAATGATAAACATGGAAAGAGATTTTATGATGCAGGAGAAAACGGGAGAACCCAGAGAAAACCTGCTTTTGTGGTGTCAGACCCCGAACTGAATCAAGCAAACACCTACACACTTGTTCAATTTGCAATTTACAGATTGCAATAATACATAATTCCCAGAATCTGCAAGTTTCGATTTATACGAATTAAAATTTGTGCAATCTTTGGTAATTTTATATTCAATTTATGCATGTTTTTAGTAATTTTATTTGTAATTTCTGCACGTTTTGATATATGCGAATTTAAATTCATGCGATCGTTGAGTAATTTGTTATTTGATTTTATGCGAGTTTTGAGTGATTCCATTTTTAATTCATTTATTTAGACAAAACCAATCATTGTTTTTTTTCGTATTATCATGTACATTTTTTTAATTTTGACTAATTAGTCAATATATGGTTCATTTGTAAACCTATTTTAAATAATTTGTATAATATTCAATATGTATCACATGCAATTTTAGTGATCCCGCCGGATCGTTCTATTAGAAAAAAAAATAAATGAATAAATAAATAAATAAATAAATAAAATAAAATTATATACGGTATGCAATCTTTTTTTTTACATTGAACTAATGCGGTTTTTGATTTATGAGGTCCTCGTTTTATGCATTTTTTGAGTTTTAAGTTGGAACCAAAAAAATGTCAGTGGGAATCTCGTTTATCAATTTATGCATGTCACTAATTAGATGACGAGGCATTTTGTTACCTTTATATCATTTGACTATACAGCATATTCTTATAAACAATTGTAGATCACAGCATGCAGCATACCAATTCCCAGCTCGCTCACTTAACAACTCACAAACTCATTCACTCACAAGTGAAGCTAATATAAAGAGTATAATAAGAATTGTGAATACAAAGAGATCTTGATGCAATTTGGCTGCAAAAATTGTCACAAGAAACACAAAACGTATGAAAAGGCCAGGCTACTGCTCAGCCCACGCCCCTCACATTCTTATAACTCGAACATCTCATCAGTGCTCTCGTGAACTTAAAAGACCAGTCAATTTAAAACACTTTTTTGTTCACCAATGTAGCTTATCTAAAGGCAACAGTAAAAATAAGCCATGGTAGCCTATCACAAGTAATTTTTGTTGTGGCAAGTTGAGCTATTTGTGAAGCACTGCGTTGTCAGCGTGTGGTTCAATTAATGGAAACTATTTGGATAAGAAGCTGACACCACAGCTGTGCACAAATTGCTCGACTTGCTTGTCATACCAAAAATTTCTTGTGATAAGGGACCTTTAGGCGTTCGCAGAGTTAGTTAATAAAGCGGATTTTGGTCAATAGTTCCCTACCGTGCTGTCTTTACGCTTTATTAGCGAAGCTGTTGAATTTGTTGTTAATTATGGATTTCCGGCATCTGCTAACTGCAACTGGCATCATCAGCTACTACCAAACACAACCTTGCGGTGGGAGTTTCAATAAACGTGGTTCATCAGTACCGATACTGGTTAGCCTCAATTGAAAACGGCTTTCGATGTTCACCGTAATTGTTGTAGTATGTTGTATTCATATTGTCAACTCTCAGTGACTTTATATTTTTTTTATCACAGTCTGACAGAGCTACAATCGCGAACGAACTTTCTTTGTCATATTCGAGCATCATCATATTATAAATTATGTATAATATATATAAGGTCATGGTTCACGCAACCTTCTTGCTCCCCGTGCTGGTTTAGTTCGCTCCAACACCTGCTGTGCTATTCTTCACTCGCACCACTACATTAGCATACGAATTTTCATACATTACTAATGTAGAGTATTGGAATTGAGAATGCAAACAGAAATGTTTGCATGCGTATGATATTTTTAATTTTTTTTTAAATTTATAAAATTATAGTAGGTGTTTGTAGCTTGTGTATTGTCACAAATTGTATCCAATCATTTCATTGCATATTTCTTCCTATAAAACAAGCTGCATTGGATCCCTTAACATCCACAGCAATTTGATATTTTTTCATTAGTTTCAAAATGCTGATTTAAAATCTTTGCAGGGAAAATTCTCTCTTTTGCGAAAGATAGAAGCAATCTTACGCTTAATCAAGATAGGAAGCATTCTTAATCAGTTACTTACAGTATATGAACGTGAAATAAACGTAGTCTATGTGGCCCATGAAATTAATTTATTTTAAAAACAGTGGAGCCATGAGGCTTAATACAAAACTACAGTGTAAAAATATTTAGTAAATTTTTATAAAAATAAAAATTTAATTTAATTCTACTGATTGTAGAATTAAATTTATCACATAAGAGATTAATATTTCAAAGAACAAAATTTTTCATTCTTGCCTCGGTAATTTGAATGTGTCGGTACGGCCTTGGGTTGCATTATCCAAGATGGGCTTCGGAAAAACTTAACCTTGGTATTGCACAAATGTTTTTTGCTTTTTAACAACATGCTGCATACACCCGTACAGATTAAAAAAAATCAATTAACACGAAAAAACTAAAACCACAACACAAACTTTGAAACTTACGATCATGGACGATTGTTGTATCACACCTTGTGCCAAGTTTTGCCATTTTCATCTACAATTTGGTCTTCTGTTAACACAGGATTCTTGCATCTGCAGCATGTAGATATTGGCCAGTAAGGCATCTAAGAATATGTGAAATAATAAAAACTAAACCAATGAAAGAAAGCTAAAATATTTTAAACAAGTCAACAGAAACATTAAAATGTCAGAAAGTTTTAGTTTTAGTTTAAGTATGAAATTAGCATTGGGCTAGTAACGTTATGCGATAGGTTAGATTATGTTTAAATTTAAGCCTAAATGTTTTTTAGAGATGTTACTTGGAGTGTAACGAGGGCACCGGCTGGCCTTATGGTTGTGACACTCGGACTTTATTGAAATCATCAAATACAGAAATGATGATGATGCGAGGACGATGAGAAGTTGGATAGATAAGAAGTTTCCATTGTCATGTTTTCCATTTTGGAATAGTTTGCCTATTCGAATCCGTAGATTAGTCAATATTAATAAATTAAGTGATTCAAAGCCTTACGCAAGGTTTGATAGATTGGTGTACGAATTTATTTTGTATAACGACTTTTTTTTGGTATTGTTTTGTACTCTTTGAACCCCATGACCCGTTCTTAAATAAATAAATAAATAAAATAAATAATAGATTGAACGAGTGTGCCATCAAGTATGATAAATAAAAGCTGGTAAAAATCAATAAAAAATTACTTTGTGTTTAATCCTGCCTGCCAAGGGCCTCTTGAATTTTGGTAAAAAACATTTAAAACATTGCTTTAAAGTTTAGCTGTGTATGTAGGAAGATTTTCCCAGTTACAAACATCGCTCACAAAAGAAAACGTGTACCGGTACACAAATATGTGGTGGCATTCGAACTCACTACAGTTCTAGACAAGATGTCATTTCATACTTTGTGAAAAAAAAGGCTAAGCATTCTATACAACGTATAAGCATTGTAAAGAATAACTAGCTTTTATACATTGCCTGTGACAGATATTCTAATAAAATCAGCTTTAAAAAAGCAAATAAAATTTTAAGTTGGAAACTATTATTTTTTATCGCTCAGTTGCCATATCAATTATACAGTAGTGCAATTTTGAAACCAATTTTCATTATTTTCTGCACTACTTGTTACTTTTCAAAAACTTTTTGTATATAATTTTAATAATGTTACATTGTTGAATTAACTATTGTGTGATATTTTCGTAAAAATAATTCAACTATTAAAATAATCATTAAAAATCTGTTATCTAGCAACCGTATAGAAATGTTGCTATCATTATCATGCAATTGTCAAACATATGATTTAACGTTTAACATATGAATTCCAAAATTGACAACAATTGTAAATTAATAATTGAATTAAATTTAAACTGATTAAGCTAAAACTTTTTTGACCATTTGATAATTAACGTTATCAAGCAGTTGTACAGAAATGTCACTATTTTGTGATTGTCAGTATTCAAAACAATAGTAGAAATTGAACTGAAATCTAAACTAATTGAACTAAAACATTTTGATTGCTTTGTATAGGATTTAGTATTATGTTTGCGATGATTTAGATTTCAATTGTAAATGAATGGTATTTTTTCGAATTTTTTCGATACACGAAACAGTCAAAACGCTTATTTGGTGTGAAAGAATATGCAACCAACCAGTTCATAGGCTTATTCTATCGGTAATGCAAAAAATTACTTTAAAGGAAAACTACTAATCTAATTCTTAACCATGGTTTAACTGAGCGTTTTAGCTGCTCTGGTTTAAAAACTATACCTTTTTGAGAAATAAAAAATAATTTAATTAAAATAATTACTGTACTTACAGACTTGATGACTTCTTAAAAATAAGCACTTCAAAATACGAATAACATTACGAAAACGAAAACTAACTATACGAAAACACGAAACAAATACGAAAACTAACTATAATATGTAATTGTATGTACAACATAATTGACAATCAATCTAAGAAGCTGGCGCGGATGTAGATGACATTCTGTGTTAGAATGCGCATGGAAATTTGCGGAACAGCCAATCACTCTACACACTACAGGTAGCAAAAGCCACACGGAGCTCCAATGGCCGGTTACGTTTCAATTCGTGATCATAAAAACATTCGTTAAGGACAGGAATAAGCATTTTATAAAGTGGATTTTTGTACACACACAAACACAATTCCTGATATAAAGCTAACAAACAACACGATAAAGTTAAAACTTTATAAACATAAAACTAAATTTTATAAAGCTACAAAAAAAAGTTAAACTTCAATAGAAATTAATTAATGAATTAATATAGGCTAGTTATAAAACTTGTTACATACTTTGGTGTTGAACCTAGTGCTAGTATAGTCAAACATGTTACAAGTTATGATCTGCTACTCGACTTTGCAATCACTTTGACATCTCAAATTTTGCGCTGGTTTTAAATACAATTTGGCGATAAACTGTTGCGCATGCGCAACATCCACACCCGCGACTTTTCTCTGGACTATGTTTTTATATACTGTACTACTTCATAAGCTAGCTTCTGATAAAAAAACTAGTATTTGGTTCACTAGTGAATACCGCAAATGTCATGACTGTTATTAAAGGCAAGTCAGATTTCACGGTGCTTTTCCGTTTATCTAGAGGCGTCGAAGAGGTGCCGACGATGGCGCTGCAATCCGGACAACATGTATCGCTAGAAGTATGTGACCGATCACCACTCCTAACCGAATCCTCTACAAACATCACCCCAGTCAAGTTAGTGATAGGGTGTTAGGTTAGAAGTGATGATCGGTCACATACTTCTAGCGATACTGTTGTCCAGATTGCAGCGCTATCATCGGCGCCTCTTCGACGCCTCTAGATAAACGGAAAAGGACCAACTTTACATTTATTTTGTATAGCATAGTTGCAAAATCAAATTTTACATTAAAAACCATTATTTTGTATATCTCAGTTGTTATCTCACTCCCTTGAACTTAATCAACATCTTAAAACACTTCTTTGTTCACGAGGGTAGCTTATTTAATGCCCCTGTCACGCAACGTTTAGTGTGGAAAGTCGAGCCATTTGTGCATAACTGTGGTGTCAGATTCTTGTCTCACCAATAAAAACTGGTTGGGCAAGATGCTGAGGCTATGCACAAAGTGCTCGACTTGAAAAGACACTAAGAATTGTGTCTTTAAGAGTTCACGGATTGATTGGCATTTGGTCAAAAGATCACCATCACCACATCATCATTTATGGTTTCAATTAATTCTGAAGGCCAAATGACATAGCTGTAAAGCCAGTCGGTGCTCCCGTCAAATACCAAGTACCTACCTTTAGCCAATATGGCCTGCCGTTGAGTCCGTAAGCTTTATCAACGAACCTGTTGAATTTGGTGCTGTTGAGGCAACAGCACCGAATGCAACTTGCCGTGGTGGTTCCAATAAGTGTGGTGCATCAATAATGGCTGGCCGTGAACTGTACTAAGAAAGCTGTACAATAAAATATCATGAAATTCAGATGCACAAAATAAGATCAAAACGGGAAACGAGCTAGTTGTCTTTGCGGGTACTTTGAGACACCAGGATAAAAATTTTTCGAAAATCTGCCAAAACATGAGATCATCATCATCATCATCTACATAATACAAAAATGAAAGCTGTGTGAAAGTGATCAGGATAGTCAGGTTAATGTCAGTGCAAGAACTGCAAGACGACTCAATTCTATGGGTTACAAATCATGCAAGACAATCATGCAAGACCAAACCATTCATCATCATTACAAGTCGACAACAGACTTAGTGACTTACCTGCGCAAAGACTTATGCAAACGTAGACAGAGAACCTGTAATATTTTCGGTAAAAGTATAATAAGCATTTGGTACTATGATAACATTGAAACTCGCGTTATAACATACCGCCATGTGAAATTCAACATGGAGTGTCTCAAGTCGCTGGTCAAACTTTAGCAGGAAATCATAGTTTGGAAATGTTCATCAGGAATTGATAAAACAAAGTTGTGAATGGGACCGTTGATTCTTCAGTATGTATCGTCATCCTACATTATCATCTTACCCAACAATGAATGGTGCATTCCATGATGCATCTTGCAACTTTCAGGACAACGATGCACAGTGCCAAAGATGAGAAATCTGTCGATATTCTGTCTTGATGTTCCCTTGTTTTTGAGATAGTGGATTGACCATGTGAACAGACTTATAAATAAAACCTGGATCTTAATCCAATAAAAAATGCTGTTTAAAAAAAGCTTTTATCAGAGCATTCACCAAACAAGACAGAGTTCCAGGATGCAATACATATTTTTGCGACATAAATTCTTTTTGATGAATGTTGAAAGCTGATTCAGCAAATGTCTATTCATATAATAATAACTGTAAAAATTGGCCCTACTCGGTTCTAAGTGATGTTGGTATTAATACTTTTGACCACAAAATGAGACGGTCTAATATATTTAAGCGGGGTTTCTTTACCATGACTTATTTATTGTTATTTCCTAATTATTGTTTCAATACTTTCATTATACCATTTTGTATCGGAATTTAAGCTCTATTTTGTGGACTTGGTATGTTTTTGCGCTCGTACTTATTTTATAAGTCATGGAGGAAAAAATAAAGCTTTTCTCTGTCAATGCTTTGGTGGTCTATTACTATGCTTTTGGCCATTGGCTGTATATGTCGCGTTTCATTTGTGGGCAGATGTTTATACTTTCCAGTAGAAAGTTTCTTTCCTTACAGTCAAGAATATTTTTTGACTGCTAAACTCACGCTTTAAAACTTTTTACTTCAAAGTGCTAGGTTTATACTCTACTCGTACAAATACTGTACATATTGATCTATATACCTATATTATACACCTAAACTTATGTATGTATTTGTGTATGTATGTTTACGTATGCCTGTATAAGTGCATTTATGTACGTGTATGTGTGCATATGTGTGTGTGTGCTGCTTCGCAACTTTTGTTGATTTTCGCGCCAAAAGCGCTTAAAGCGTGCAAAGCGAATGCGGTCTTTAAGGGCGTTTGGACATCGTGATGTTTTAAGCCAATGGATATAGAGGTAACAACTGCTCTTTTTAGCCAATAGCAACTCATGTATTTCCTTGTTGTCATGGAAACATTCGTCGCACACCGATACATTCGTCACCCACCGACGGTTGTTTTTTTGTCATTTTATAATATAGAATAATCGTCAGCATTTTCAGCGTGTGAACGTCCAAAAGGAACGCGGCCGACTAAGCAGGATGAGCGTGAGGTTAGAGAATATTTTAAATTAAAAATTTAATCATTTAATCATATAGCAAAAATAAAAATATTAACCCATTTGATAACATGTTTGTCATAAAACGTAGTGACCATAATCACAATTTCAAATGAGAATTTTTTAGAATCTAATATTATTTTTTAAAAATGGCTTCTCCATTCTTTGTTCAAAACTATATTTTAGTATATAATTGCATGTTTTCAAATTACAGTAACTTTAGATGAAAAAAAGTTCTGTATTTCCAGAGAAAAAAAAACATTAAAAAAAGTTTTGAGAAACACGCTATTAGTACGTAAAAATAATGATAGTAGATAGTGCGAGTTACTAAGTATCAAAATGAAACAAATAAGTCCAAAAAAACTATCGTCACGTGAAAACGATATAACATTAACAGTGAATATTCACGAACAAATTTTTATTTATTTGCAAGTAGCGTTCCTTAGGAACGAAATGACACAAAAGGTCACATAATCATCAAACAAATATTGGGAAAACACAAGGCTGGAAATTTTCAAGCAAACGGTCGGTTTTGTAACAGTTAGGTCGACTGAAATCTCTCGAGACAATTCGGTCAAATATTACGACCGAATGAGAAAATCAATCCAAACTTCTATGTACTATATCTCAATGTTTGAAAATATTTTTGCAGGTCGATGTCACTTTTAAGTCTTTCATGATAGTGCTGGTTGGGCATTCAGGTGACATTTTTTAAAGTGATATTCAACATTGACATCGTATCAAGTGATACGATATCACAAAGCACCTCTGAAACGCTATTCACTGGACATAAAGTATTCAGTACTTGTCAACAAAATCTTGACAACTTGCAATCTCCATTTCTCTCATAGTCATTTACTTTTTAATCTTTAGCGTGTTCAAAAAGACGCGACCTATTCCAAATGATGTTTTTAAAGAATGAGATAGTGTCAGTTAAACGTAAGAAGGAAGACGTGTTGACTAAACGACTACGTCATTACGTTGCATTCGAACTTAAAGCGACAAAGAAACGAGGCGATGACTACGATTCAATTCCTGGATTGCGACAAGTGATGGATATCAAAGAAAGGATCCCCGTAAGGATTGCTTTCTTGATTTTGATCGCCCTGAGTATCACCGTCACTTTGTTTCAAGCTGGGCTGTGTGTCAAACACTACCAAAAAGCGCCTGTCGTGACTGACGTGCTCCTGGAAGATTCGAATTTCGAAAACGTGATCTTTACAATTTGTGCCGTTGATGCTGAAGATCTCATAAGTGTTCTCAATAAGCCTACAAAGCAAGACTACAATTGCCCCAACAAACTACTCATGTATCTCAGAAACCCCACCAACAAAGTCAACACCACCCAAGAACTGTGGAATTTAGCAGATACCAGGAAAACGTTCATCGCTTATTCGATTACATCACCGGTAGGTTTCATATTTACACATAAGAATTTGGCTGAGTCTATGTGTATGTCAATCTTTTTCGCTACAAAAATTTAAAAATAACGTAACAATTGAAGGCTTGCCCAGAATAACGTTGAATGTGACAAAAATTCAAAATTGAGATTATTGTAGAAAAATGTTTCTCATACATGTTTTTTGAATACCTTCATTTTTTTAAAAATGAAGGTATGTTTTAAGATTCGGTATTTTTGGATTCACCATCGTAAGGATATTTTTTTAAGTTTCTTCGTGCTATTGTTATTTTTTGGCTTTTAGTAGTGTGTTTCAGTAGTGCTTGGGTAGTTTTAGTAGTGGCTTTCAGTAGTGTGTTTTAGCTGCAACCAGCGTGCGTATTACCAACACGTGTTATCGAATTT
>JAQIWH010006363.1:0-12976 GCA_034695005.1 Cryptops parisi
GGATGTATAGTAGGTCTCCTTCTTCGTCAGAAAAAAGCAATAAAACAAGGAGCCTCTTGAGCACCAAAAACGAATCTCGTCCAAAGTCAAGTTGAGTAAAGTTGGCCTTCAATTTTATGCTCGGCGAATTGAAGCTTTTACAGGTGGTCGTAAAAAAGGACGCATTTCACGCGACTTAAGCTTCCAACCTCCACAAAACAACATCATTAAATAAATAAATAAAATGTCACCAACTTAGAGAGAGAGAGAGACAGAAAAAATATTCGGTAAGACTTCCGTTTGTCTCTGCAGTTTCGTATTCCAGTAGTTGCATTACCCGTTCATAATAGTGTTGTTTAATCATATATACATACACACATTCCGTACATGTATGTATATACTGTAAATATAGACAATCTTTATATATAATTCTCTAAGGTAGACCTCATCTTCTAAATCCACGCAAACAATGAAATCCACGGGATCGCTAGCTGGCGTATGGTACGCCAGGTCAATCATCTAGTATTTTATATTATTCATGTTTTTTTGTGGTCAAATACTGTATACCGTAATACAATATGCATAAAATTTACACAAATATGCGTACGATATTCACATAGACAAATAGACAAATGTACATGTAACGAACTGTTCTATAAATAAATTCAAGTGTAAATCAAACGAATATTAATATTTGTCAATCCGGCCCATGGGCCGGACACGTTGTAGCAAATCAGCTCGACGTGAAATAGTTCAGTTTAGTGTAGTTCAATGTCAGTTATTAACTTATTAGTTGATATATTATTACCGTATACATGATGTCCCAACCAAGGCTTGCTAATTTTATATGCGAAAAGCTAATATAATGAAAATTTTGAGTTTGGATATAATAGCATCTTGAGGGGGGTCTTCGAATGGTGCTACTTTCATCGATCTTGAAGTTTACAAAAATGCATTGTTTTTAAACAATCTTCAAATTTTAAACAATACGTCGTAGGTACCAAGTCCTATTTAGAAAGTTGTAGGCAAGAGCTCATATAGTCAGAATCGACTTTGGTTACATTTATTTCCAACAATTTAACTGGAAAAAAAATTATTTAATAACAACGATTACAACACATCATGTTAATGCAGCAGCTTCACTGCGTACAACTCTTGCTATGCAGTGAAGCTGGTGCATTAGATGGTGTGCGTAGCGAATTGAAGTCAAAATAGCTTGTTGCAAAATAAATTTCCAAACGTGGAGTTGGTTGATAAGTATTATTTAGAAGCGTTAGATGTTTCATGATTATTGTACGCCACCATTTTGATGCTTTGGATTGGAAGTTAAATTGAAACTGTATTTACCCGAGTTCAAACTACCGTGGACGTGAGGTTTTGTTGTCGTGGGTTGTGGACTGTAATGTTTTCGTGAAGAACTCGTAAAAAACGCACACACAACTACGTAACAAAGAGGGTGTAAGTGGTGTTAGGGCTAAGTAAGTCCGTATGAGTAGGTTAGGTGTGTCGAAGACGACGACGACGACGAAGCACGTGGTCGGTGGTGTGGCGAACACCGGACGCGACGGGAGTGAGAGGCTCAACTCGGCCCAAAGTCGATGAGCTTAAACTCGTGAGAGACGAAGAAGAAAAAGGCGGGGGTGGGGAGTAAGCCGGTGGCAAAAGTAGGAGTAGTATAGCGATACCATAGTTAGAGTAGTAGTGGGTGAGGCAGGCGCGCGCACGCTTATGAAAAGCTGTGGTTGGCACTCGAGCCACGTTTTGTGCGGCGCGAGATGGCGAGGGAGGCTGTCGACGTTAATCGGGCCTAATCTAGCGTTCAATATTGAAGTCGAGCCTATCCTTAATCCCGGCCATAGGAAAGAGACACTCCACGCGCTATAATACAACCTTCTCGTCGAGATATTAGGAAAATCCCCCCTCCCACCCCCACTCGTGATGTCGGGGGGAAAAAGGGATACAGCGCGTTTTGCCCGTGGTAGTGGTGGTGAGGTCTGCTACCCTCGAGGGTTTTCTGAAAAGAGATATAGGAGCAACAAACACTGAGCTCGGGCTTTTGTCTCCGGGTCCGTTTTATGAAAGTGGAAATTTCCCCACTGCTTTTCGTTTTCTTGTTGGTCAGTCCACTCAGGTTCTCTCTCTCTCTCTTTTAGCTCTTTTGTTCGCGGTTAGCCAGAAGAGAAGAGACGACCTCTATCTTGTATGTGTGTGTGGAAAGTTGATGATCGTCTTCGAACGTGACATTCCTACCAAAATATATATACGGTAGCTTTTTCTTTTTGCCTTTTGCCGACTGCAATAAGTCGAAGCACAAAACGTCTTGTGAGTACGGTACAATAAGTCACTTGTCGATGATCAAATCTTCTGGTGAATAACCAAAGCTTTTTCTATTTGTGTACAAAGAATTTTTTTTTTATCTTATGCGGACAAATTGTTTTACAAAATAAAAGATGTAGTACAAAAAGGAATGGCTAATAAACTAGTAAAAATAAATCGGTACTTGGCATGCAATCTCTAATGAATTTGTTTGTAAAAAGAAACTGTTAACTAACCAATTTTCTTTTCTGTAATAGGTTTTGAATTTTGTACATTCATTGTTGTAATTTGATATTTGTGTCTTTTAGGGACGAAAATGTTTAAATAAAATAAAACAAATAGCTTACGTTCGGCCCGCGGGCCGTCTTGACAATCACAAATTTCCACTGTTATAATAGAATCAATACATTTAAATAGTTAAACTTGAAAAATCATAGCTCTAGCTCACAAGACAAAACAGCCAGACAAGATAGACTACGACTACTACAAGTATAACTCCTAGAGATCGTTTATACAGAATGTCCGAAAATTATCGTTAAAACACTTTATATATGTTTTTATAAAAAAATGTATATTTCGGACACCCTATAAAAGTTTTGTAAATGGATTTGACTTTAGATCTTTACAAATGATTGGTTTGTGGTCGATTCTTAAGAAATTCAATGGCATTTGCTAAAAGGAACCAGAATAACTGTTTTGGCGATATAAAACACACACACTTTAGGAAAGTAAGCGAATAGATTTTATCGGTGAAAACACATCATCCTTTGGCGTGTGTATGTACGTGTGTGTGTGTGTGCGAGGGTGAGGATAAAAATTTCCAATTTTGGCTCCTCGTTTGGCCCCGAGAGTATAAAACTAATCTGAGGTCTCCTTGTCGCCGTACCACCACCACCATCACCGAGGGGGTGTAAAAGAGACAAGGGATGATAATGATAGGAGAAGCTAAGAGATTTTTGTTCTTCTTCCAAAAGTCTTCTTCTTCATCTCCTTAGCAGTAGGGCAAGTTCTTCTTATCAGGATGCAGCCAATTAAGGCGGTTGGTTCGGTCGCCATCAGGCGTCGGTCTCGACGTCATTATTGCACTAATGGAGGCAAGACAATTGCAGTTGAAGCTGCCACCGTGGCCTCGGAGAGAAAAGTCTCTTTTGGTGACAGCCCTTAGGGGCCCCTTGCCTCGCTTCTGCCTTTTCTTGTTGCTTTATTAAAGCCGAGAGAGTGAGTTTTGCCTCATGCTAGAAGTGCTTCAAGACGTTGTTGTTGTTGTTGTTGTTGTTGTCGTCGTCGTCGTCGTTGCTGCTGCTGCTGTTGTTGTAGTATGCTGATAGGCCTAAAACATCTCCTCAACGAGTTTGTGGAGTGAGTGGGTGAAGTAGAAGAAGAGTGCAAAGACCTAGAAGTTCCCCCCTCGCACAATGCGATGATGGCTCTTCTTGCTACTACGCCATTGGCTAGGGAAGTTCTTTTCCAAAAGTGCTGGCGAGTCTTCTTAAAGACAATGCACTCGACTGTGTGAAATGGGTGGTGGGTTTTTTTGTTTTTTTTAAAGGCTTTAATAAGAGTTTGGCTTTTACAATTTCTGCCGATCGATAGAAGAATAGAATGTAGGGCTATTGTTAATCGAGCTTCATGAAGTAATACAAAAAAAATATATAATTCCGACATTTCTTTGGTGACAGTAACACAAAAGCGTTTTTCTTTAAATTTGACACCTTTTTTGCAGAAAGTTTGTTTGGTCATTGGATACTTGATTTTTCACTGCTTCGAATACCATTATAAATCGTATTTAACCTATTAACGTAACCGACTTTTCTTATATATTTATTTCATTAAAAATAAATAAATTTTAAGCAAAAAATTATCACTATTATCAGTTAAGTTATAGATTATACATGGTTAATTTGTACAACTTTTTTATTTATATTAACTTCATTTGTGAGTTTGTGAGTGAGCTGGGAATTGGAACTATACTGCCATCTACAGTCGTTTATTAAAATATACTGTGCTAAAATTTTTTTAAAAACCGCATGGAATCACATTAGTCTTTCGCATAAATCAAAATTCGAAAATAAGTAAATCGAAAATTAGCAGAAATCAAAAACGGAAATATTCGAAACTCTCATAAATCAAATATATGCGGATATGCGGACGAGCAATCGTTTTAAGTTTCGTGTACCTTATACTATAACGGCCAGTTTGGCCAACACTTGTCCTTATAACTCCTTCGAGGTGTGGAATGCCCTTCCTCTCCGATTAAGAAAATTTCCGAAACTTTCAAAACCAACGCTTGTTCAATACAAACTTTTTGATGTGGCCCTTCGGAAATAGGTGAATCATATCGTCTGATCCTGGCCCTTTTGGTCTCTTCGTTTTGCTTATTGTTTTATATCTGTTTTCTTTCTTTTTGTTTGTTATCTCTTTGTTTCTGTGTACTCTCTTTTCCTTTTGATCCCAATGGATTGTTTTTAATAAATAAATAAATAAATAAATATCGAATTACGGAACGCTCGCATAAATTTAATTTCTCATAAATCGAAATTCGCATTCATCAAAATTCGCATCAATCGAAACGTGCAAAAATAAAAAATGGAATCACTCAAAACACGCATAAATGGAATATTGAAATTACAATTTCAATTTAAATTTTAATTCGCAAAAAAAATGCGAATATCGCATAAAAACATGCAGAACTCAAAAATTGTTTTTTTTTTGCATTATGTAGGTACACACAGTATATCTGTATATGACAGTAGGTTATATAAAGATATGCTTTTTACCGTATGGTTAAAAATCATTTTTAATGTACTTGTATAACTTGATTTACCGGTACTCAGCCCAGTAGTTGGCCCGATTATGAAAACGGTTGTTTACTTCGCAGATTACATTACGACCAAAGACCATTGAAAAAAAAAACAACAATATAAATGGGGGTATATAATAGATAAGGGGGAGAGGGGTTATAACGAGTCATTAAGTTAAAGCGTGTTGGTACGTATGTACGTTTGGTGTTTGTGTGTATGAAAAGCCGTGTTTTTTTAGACGAAGTTTGCGGAAACAGCTGTTTCGGGGGTGACAAGTGCCACATAGACATCCGTTGTTAATTGCAACGCCATTTAGTTGTCTATTGTCTCTCTCCCCAAAAGGGAATCGAACCCGCGATGCGTACAACTAATCACCACGCGCCTACCACGCGACTTGGAGACGGCAAAAAATATATATATAAATAAATGACACAAAAAATAGTGTTCGTGAAATACAACGACGACAAAAAAAAAGTGCGTTCGTATTATACGCTAATGTATCACGACACAATGATACGGGTGGTATATATGGAAAAACGTTTTCATTTCCTTTGTAATTCAACGTTTCGGGGGACCAGCTGCGGTTTAATAGAGGATCACGAACCGCACGTTTAATCTCGGTTTTGAGTATAATTAGAGTTTAATTAGGATTTTGGTTTGCTTATAGATACGTACGTATATAATGTTTTTGTGAGGGCGGGGTGCTTTTATTGTTTGTTTGTTTTTGGTTTGAACGTTTTTATATTAGGGAAAACGTTGTAGGCTTAACGTATATTGTATACTCGGGGAATTGAAAGTGGATAACATACAAGATCATACAGTTTATGAGATGAGATGAGATATAGAGTGTACTATACTTTATAGTTGAGAATTGGGGATAAATATATGTTGACGTAGAGTGTATTTTATATACAAGTTGTAAAGTACACTTTTAGGCTAATGTATACGTCATATTTTAAAGCAAAAAATCCATACTCGTAAACATGGAAATGCATACAAACATGGGAATGCATTGGGTCCAGAATACGTACTCAGACATTGATACGTTATACCTAATATAAATACTTTGAAGTACAGTTACAAAGTGTACTTTATGCCTAACGTGTAGGTGTCTGAAAACCGTCTCTACAACTGATTTATCTGGTATTTATAAAGACATGTTACGGATGCTTTTTATACTTAGAATGTAAAATGAAGCTTTGTACAAAAGATATAGGCCTAAACTATACTTGTACTTGTGAACTAAAGTTATAGTGTTGATCCGCAACAAATTGGATTCCCTGATACTACCGTTTTATGCGCTTTATATTAGCTGCACTTGTGAGTGAGCTGGGAGTTGAACGCATACTGGCATCTACAGATGTTTATGATAATATACAGTACAATGTTAACAAAAATGGCACAAATCGAATTGAAATTTGCAAAAATCGAAAATGAAATTACTCAAAAGTCGCATAAATCAAATAATAATAATAATAATAAAATATCGAATAACTCAAAGCTCGGATAAATCTAAATTCGCATAAAGCGAAACTATGTATTCCTAAAAAAAACTGAGTTTGTTGTGTAATATGTATTTAAAAAATGTAACGTTGTCTGTTGTGTAACGGTTACATTTTAGAAGCGAAGCGAATATCTCTTAAGTAACGAGCAGTAAGGGTTAAAATGTAGGTGGCGAAACATTGTCACGTCAAAACGACGGTGGTGTCGTTTCCGTGTTCATTTCCTTTGTACGTTGGCATTTTGCGAGACTTTTTTTTTTACGAGCCCAACTAACGAGAGGAAGTTGCAATTGGCAGGTTAACGTGCGAGTCACACGTGGAAAACAAACCACACAAACACACACACAGACAAACACCCACCAATTGGATTCGATTCGCTTCACCTGCGACAACGTGTGCTTAGTCGCCGATACGCTTCGCTGACGTCACACCTGCCTAACACCATTCTTTCTATTTCTATTATCTATTATTTCAAACCCGATTCGATTTAACGAGCTCAACACGCGAGTGGATCAGGTTTGAATTAACCCGATTTTATATACGTTATTTATATACACCACTATCGATGTTTGAGAAGGGGAGTGAATACACTATACGGTTTTGTGGAGACAACCGTGTCGTGTGTATTTTTTTATCAAGTAAACAAAAGGTTAGTGATTGATTAGAACGCTTTGGTGGTTTTGTATATTAGGATAATGTGTTTGGGTTTTTTTTTTTTTTTTTTTTTATTTTTTGTAAAAAGTGGGGGGGGGGCGGAGAGATTTGAAGCGTGAAATTAACATTATCGAATCGGTTAAAGTTCTGTTTGCGATGATGTGGTAGGATGTTATTTAATGCGAAAGTAAATCGTGAAACGGTTGCGTGAGTTTTCACGGTCAGAGTTTAGGATCTGAACTTTGTAATTGATTTTTTTTATTATATATATTAGCTTCACGTGTGAGTTTGTGAGTGAGTGAGTTGTTAGTTTTTTTTATTTATTTTATTTCGAACCAACGGGATTACCACAGACAAATACAAACAGGAATAAAAACAGAGAAAATAGTATTGCTAATGGATATAAATTACGTATTCCAAAATACGTTTGTCAAAATGTACATAGGATTTTTTTTAAAATTACATATTGAGAGTTTTCTAGTTCGGAGTGGTAATTCATTCCACTTGTGAAAAACATTAGAGGGGTACCTGTTATCTAGCCATCTAGGAGTGATTTCATCAAGTTAGAATTCAAAAGAGTTAGAATGACGTTCCTATATTATCATGATATTTAAACTGGGTTGAGTAACGGAGATGATCTCGATTATTCAAGAGCCTCGGAATCTCTTTTAGTCGATGGTATAGTACGGTAGGCCTATCAGATTTTTCAGCCAAAATATTTCCCGCAGAAGGTTATTGGACAGGCGTTGGATACGAAAACATTTCGCTTCTCTCCATTGAAGAATTCCACATGTTAGGATTGAGGTGGTTTTTGTGATGAGGAACTTTTTTTTTCAGTAGTGCGTAACAAGTTTTTTAGTTGTTTAACAAAGAACAAGTTTTCATAAATTTTACTAATCAGCATTTCGATGTGAGCGGCGAAGGTGAGTTTGGAATCGAGCTTCAAACCTAAGATTTTAATTTCATCGACTGTGGAACAGTCGCTCGTAAGGTGTAGAGACTTTGTTTTCAGGGGGTTCAGCTTCATATGTCTATTAGCATACCATGTGGAGAGTTTTTCTACATCCTTCTCGTATGATGGAAGGCTAAGCTAATAAGAAAACATTGTCATCAACAATTGTATGGAGAATAAAGATGAGTGGTAGATTTTGAAACAGTGGATTATAATTGGATGCAAGAAATGATCCCTGAATAAAACCTCTTGTTGAAGAGAAAGGATGCGTGTATGAGCATGTTCTTGATCTGAAAGGAGCGATCGGACAGATATATATTAAATGAAGACACTGATCAGAAAGTCCAAATTGGAGTGCCTGGTTTACGATATCAGGAATTGAATCAAAATCTTTAGTGACATTTGTTGTCACAATTACACAGTGATGGGTTTGGGATAACGACAGACATGTTTTATGGTATAGATGAGTGAGAAGTGTTACGGACGATTCACCTGGGACGATGCCATATAAATTAGGAAATGAGGTGTCAATAACGAGTTGGTTGACTTATTGGAAAAGAAGTCGGTCCGTAAGTTTAATTAAAAAGGGGAGTGTAGCGATGTGAAAGAGTTGAGAAAGAGTGAGGTGAGATGAGAAGATCGTGAAAGAGTTTGTGAGTGAGCGAGTTGGGAGAACGTTTACTGTCATCTACACTCATTTATGAGAATATTATATATTGTATAGTCCAATAATGTACCTACCAAAAAAGCTAAAACGAGAAACGCATAAATTCTTCGCATAAATCAAAAACCACATATAAAAAATTGCATATATATATATATATAAACAAATAAATCGAAAATTGCAGAAATAAAAAAAAAGGAATTGCTCAAAACACGCATAAATTGAGTGTCAAATTACTCAAAGATTGCATAAAAGTTAATTCGTATCAATCGAAACATACATAAATCAAAACTGGATGTTTTGCATTATGTATACAGTATACGTTGATATTAAACTGTATTATAACACGATTTTTAAATATATAACAACGGTTTATATAAGGACGAGATGTCACCTAAAAGTTGCCTGGGGTTGTTTTTGTCAGCTGTCCACCTTTTGCACTAGTAGCCACCCAGGTGGCGATAACATTGTCGTTCCTGTCACCGTGGTGGACGCAGTGATGGTAACGAAGTCAGCCCTCCTGCCACCGCTCGTTTCCGGACACATTCCCGAGATAACACGTGTTGTGGGTAGCTTAGGGGTGCTTAAACGCTCAAATACTTTTGTTATAGAAAAGTCGCTATTTTTGTGTTAGGTACAAGCTTTGCCGTGAATGAACAGCAAGGGTTTTATTCTACTTTATTTTTTGGTGCTATATTAATACTGTAAATATTTATAAAATGAACTGCAGAAAGTTGTCAATACGTCGTAACTACAATATCATTCAATTATTTTTTTGTTTTAAAACCAGCTCAAGATATGAGAAATATCTTTTATAGATATAAAGTGCAGAAATAGGCAAATGGTTTATATATGTGCTTTGGTTGGTTTGTTTCAAAACACAATAACTCTAGGACTATGAAACATAGGATTCTGTAACGTTTCATGTGTATTAATGAAGCTGTGAAGAAGTGTATCTCGATGTTAGTTTATTTAATTATCCAGTAGTTTATGCTATTGTTCATTAGTTTCGAAAAACTGTCGTTAGATCTCGTCACTAATAGATTCGCTTGTTTTCAAATATGTATACCTTCTTAGAAACTTCAGGTAAATTGGGATATCATTTGCATTGTGTATGTACATACAGTATATAAAGCGTATGTTTAAATAGCATTTTTAATGTACTGTACTTGTTTTTAAAATATTATTTGTTTCGTGTCGATAAGCACAAATCAAACTCGGCCATTCGTGATTGACATTATAAAGTCACTCCAGTTTGTATGCGGCTGTTCGTAGTTGTATTTGCACTTTGTATGTATCTACATACACGAACATATCGTATGAGCCTAATACAAGTATCAGATATAGATTCGACATTGATGAATTTCTATAGACGGAGGGTGGAAATAAGATGACAATGTAGGGGCAAAGGATTAAGTTGGATGGGGAGCAGATAGTATAGTGGGTGGTGGTGGTGGTGGTTTGTATGATGATTTGGCGTGTCAACGATGGCTTCGCTTAAATGGCTTAATGAGCGTCGACAGACACCCAGACAGACAGAGAGGGGGAAGAAAACCTGCACCCTCCCCTCCTCTCTCTTTTGCTCGTCAAATCGTACGGTTTGGTGTGAGATTATTGCGTCCTCCTGTGGTGAAGAGCACAATGGATATACTCAACCCTCACAACCTAATTCTCATCTAACCTCACCCGCGAAAAATCATCGAGTCACCCCTTATGATGCGTTTTCTCTGATTGAATATATCACTCACCCCCTGTACAAGTTGTGACGTCATAGTCGATGATAGTTTCACCCATTGGCAATGGTCACTAAAGTGAAAAGATTTGAAACAACAGATTATGATGGGTTTTTTTGGTTTTTTGTTTATTTTTTGATACTCGATGTAGGAAAATTGAATACAGTATTCCTCGCTTAACGCGGTTTTGTATATATAACGTCAATTGATTTGGTGTCATAATGTATTTGTGTATTTATTTATTTGTTTATTTATTTTATTTTATTTTTAAAAAGTCTAAAAGAGATCAAGAAATTTATTGAATTTGCAAGTAAACTTGTGGACAGTGTTTGTAAATTCGTATTTGTTGAAAAAAAATCAAATTCCTCGTTTAACGCGATTTCGTTCAGTACCATACCGGTTTTTGTTTCGTTTGTTGGTTATGTGTTCATTAAGGTTGGAATGAAATCAGGGGGATTGTGTACTTCGTTTACTAAATTTTAAACATTCGTGGAAACAAAATTTCTCGTTTAAACGCGGATTCTTAGTTTACGTCGATCCTAATCTAACGCAAATTTAGCGCTTATTTTTTTGCGTCATAATGTGTTTATCTAGATTGGAACTGCACTATAACCAAGTACATTAAAACGCTTTGTACGTTTTATATATAGTTTTATAGTTTTTATTTCTGCAATTTTGGATTCGATTTTATGCGATTTGTTCACATTGTATTTTTGCAGTTTTCAATTTATGCGGTTCTCATTTTAGTCTCAAATTCGAAATTCGTGAATTTTGAAATATAATGCTATTATATGTTGATTACGGAAACAACGAATGGTGAAGAATTTAATAGCGAAACAATTTCAAGCAAGTAACCCTAGTGATTCTCATTTTAACACGAACTCGAAACAAACATTTCATTGTAACGCGATTCTTTCTTTTATCAAAGAGCACTTTCGCGTAAAATATTCAGTTTTCAATAGTAAGTTTAAATTTTAATATTTAATTTACATACCTTTATAATAAAACATAAATTTAGCTGTATTGATGTTAAACTAGGTAACTACAGTACTTGATGTGTACGTCACTAAATAAAAATATTAAATTCAAAAATAAAAATTGAATGTATTTATAAAATATTCAAATATTTAACTCAGGTTTAGAAAAAAAATGTCATTCAATTTTAAAAAAAAAAAATTTTAGTAAATAAAAATATAAAAAATGTCAATATTGATGAAGTACGTAAACGTAATACAGTAGTACATGAAAAAATATTTTGTGACTACTGTGTAATAGTAATTATTAATGACAAATAGCTATTGAAGTTGGTGCTTAATTCATGTGAATCACAGAAGAGGGACGATGATTTTTTTATTATTATTAGTTGTAGAAAAAAAAAATTTGTTACACTGAATTTTTTAAGAATTACGTGACAAAAGAAAAACCTTCGTTGTCCAATCAGAAGCTGACCAACAAATGTTTATTATCCCCTTTCTTATTGATTAACCTTTCTATGGGTAGCGAACCGAGACATAAACAGAACTGATAGTGAATTATCTTTTTTATTTTTCTTCTTCTTCTTCTTTTTTTGTGTCCAACCTCAATATAACCTTAAGTGTCACGTGATTGGGTGGTTTTGTCAACTTGTCTTTCTCTGATTTTCACAGTCTTTTAGTATCTTACTTTATAAAATGCTTAGGTCTGTCCGAATGTTTCCATCTCCATGACAAGTTAAAACGCAATCAGCCATTGGAGCAGCGTCGATGTTGCTATCTGTACAGTGATTGGCTGTTCAGCAAATTTTAAAGTTTCAAAGCAATTTTTTTTTTCGGTTTTGTGGTATAATACAAATAACTTCATTTGCATCATGATCCTACTATATAAAATGCTTATGACTGTACGCTACGAATGTTTCCATGACAACAAGTTAAAACCAGCCAATGGAGCAGCGTAGATGCTGTTACCTGTATAGTGATTGGCTGTACAACCAATTCCAAAGTTTGAAAGTCAATTTTGTTTGTTTGTGGTATATATATACACTTCATTGCACCACGAAACATCCGAATTGAAATATACTGTAAATTTATAATACACGTGAAATAACCGTATTTTCGTGAATACGTACTCAAATATAAGACGCGATTTTTAGGGGTTTGAGTAAAAAATGAATTATATAGGACGCACCCGATTATAAGACGCACACATGAGATACACCTAAGAAACAAGTTACAGAACAACGAAACTTAAACTGCTATTAGCTCTAATGTAAAGTGTTTTGTAATAATTACACTGGAGGATACTGAAGACCTCAAATAACACACTCATTCATATATTTTTGTTATATTTTACCGGTAATATAATATATAATACATGTAATATGATATAATAAAATATAA
>JAQIWH010006364.1:0-12976 GCA_034695005.1 Cryptops parisi
AAAGTTCGGAAGGGAAAAGATTTCTCGGTGCACACCAGGTTTTCTACAAACCCAAAACCACCAACCCCTTAACGCGAACATGAGCATCGGTTTCAAACCATAGCCGGAGGGGTTTGGAACAACTGAGACTTAATAATATAGATACTATGTTTATATATTATGAGAAACTTTTATAGTTTACTTTATATTTAACAAAAAAAAATTCTTTACAGTACTTACTGTATGTTTATTAGTTGAAAGAAAAAGTGCGATTTCGGATCCCCTGTACATTTTTTTAATGTTTCCTATAATTTGTCGGAGAAATATTTTTCCTTAATTTTTTTTACTTTCACAAAAATTAAAGGAAAACTCAGAAAACGGACTTCCGCGCTAAACGAGAAAACTTGTAATTTGTGTTTTTTTTTTCCACATATTCTTCACATGCAAAAATTCTCTTAACACGTTATGATTACATGTACATTTAATTTATTTATTTATTTTCTGTTTTTTTTTTTTTCTATTCGAACAGTTGCTGTTTTATTTACTTCCATTGGGGCTCAAGTAAGTGGATCAACCTATTAAAACTAAACATTCCGTTCCGGTTTAACCTACCAACATGACAACTGTTACCTTTGCATAAACTATAACCAGAAAAAAAAAAATATATATATTTGAAAAATGGGATTGAAAAAAAGTGCCTCTTCTCGAAATTTTTCGCAAAATTTTGTCAATAACAATAAAAAAATTAACTGGATTGTACGAAAATTACAAAATACCAAATACAGTACTATCCGGTTATTATAAATTATAATAACCGATTGATTACATTAACCATAAATATAATTTATAATCATGGTTAATGTTATCAATCGGTTATTGTTATCAGAATCAGTCGATCTCAAAACACTAATGTTCTTTAATCCACTGGTTTAATGTTATCATCCTGGTATTGTTATCAAATAGCACTAGAAACCAAAGCGATCATAATAAGCGGATTCCACTGCATCAATTTTACGTTCATATACCACTATAGCATGCAGTTACACTATGTATGTATGCATATACTAGCTGTACCCGCGGCTTCGCTCGCGATCGTGTTCAATCATAGTGAATAAGTGAACTAATAATTACAATATAGTATAACCAACTTAACATTAGGGAAAATGTTATTTCATGCTTTGCTAAAAGAAGCTAGGCATTGTATAGAATTCTTGGATTTTATACATTGCCGGTAACACAGATATAACACAGTGGAATCCAAGTATTGTGATCTCTTTAGTACAGTGCTGGTTTGATAACAATAGCCGGCTGATAACATCGAACATTGCAAATGAACAAACAATGTCTTGGGACCGACTGATGACGACAACAATAGCCGATTGATTACATTATCCGTGATTCCACTGTATACTGCATACAAGGTTTATTACAATAACTACACATGCATTGACAGACCGAACCGACACCAAATACCAATCCATCCTCGTACCATGAAAACAACTACAAACAACTCTATAGCGTCCCGGGCGAACCGGGAATCGATTATCCCACTCTCAGTACCGTACCCCGTACACATTTCCACTGCAGTCTAGTACAGCCGGGATTCTATGCCGATTTGGAAGCAGGATGTCAGGTATAGGGTCACTAGTTTACTCAACATTTGCATCTTGTAAAACATTATTTTTTTTTATGCAAATTAATTACAAAAAAAAAAGAAGCCTAACCAACGCAAAGCCCCAAAAAAACGACATGGCGTCCCCGTTCATAACCTCTTCACCTCGACTACTCTTCAACAGGTTTGGCACTACTGCGATGTCGATGGTCGACAAGACAACTTTCTCTGTCCAAACGGCACGCTGTTCAATCAACTCGTCATGATCTGCGATTGGTGGTACAACGTCGATTGTATATCGTCCATCAACGCCTACGTCATCAATACCTCGCTCTACAAACCTCCCCCCAAGCGTCACTGAAAATACCTATGCTCAACCTAATAATGTCCAACATGTCAACATAACGGTGCGACATATCAAAGAAATTGTAAGTTTAATGATCGCAGGTTGGATCGAAAAGTTGTTTGTAGTTGAGTAAAAGTTCGTAGGGTGGGAGTTAACCAGACACTAGGTGTGTTTCACGTATAACTAAGAGTTTTGTTTAGAATGTTTATTGATGTGCAATGATTTTTTTGTTCGTTTGTTTAATGGATCATCAACAGATCGTAAAACGTGTTCAGTTGTAATAATGTTTTGAAGAAAACCGGGTCAACATGGAGTAATATAGTCATCGACAAGTGATTGAGTTATTACGAGCGTGTTTTTTTATTGCCAGACGAGTCTGGAATGAGAATAATAGAAGTTGGGGACCTCTTTAATCCGGAAAAGCCTGTGAAAGTAGCTCAACTCAATAAATCGAAAAAAAAAATCAAACTTCCACAATGAACGATACTCAACATAAAAAAATCGCAGAAAAACCGCAAAGATTGTCTCTTCAACGTTATTGAGAAATTTCAAATCGAACGTTGTTTTACAGTAGCATAATTAAATTTAAGTTGGTTTTGAAGAATAGGCCTTCTAAAGTTAAGACTTTCCAAGATTGAAAAACTACAGTACCAAGAACTTCCGGCAAAAACAAAACAAAAAATAAACCACAAACGTAAAATTCACGTTAATCGAAAGATAATTTTAAACGTCATAATCACCCCCCAAAAAAATATTCAGGTTACTCTTGAACGCACCTGTGGAAACCACGTCAAGACTTTTCAACATAACCAGAAGAGTTCTTAAACCGAAATATCGCAACAACAAAAAAATTGCATTAAACGAGGATTAAAGTCTACTTGAACATTAAAGAATCTCCAAGCATCATAATTGTAAAATCACATACAGTACAGACACATATACAAATTCAGGTTAATTTTGGACTTCACCACCATCATCTTCTAGGACTTTCAACATTAACCACTAAGGACTTCCAATACGGAACTACTGAAATTCTCACGTACATAATTGCATCTACGTGCTGGAAACGCTGATGGTAGTTTTCGGTTTTTTCCCACTCCACAATGAAGGTGCTTACCAAAATAATAATGAAAAAAAAAACCAACAAAAAATCGGACATTCTTATTGAAGTACCAGCAACGTACGTACAGTACGTCAAAATATGTAAGATTCGAGTTTACAAGGAAGGGTGGTACCATCAAAAACCAGGTTATACAATTATATACACTGTGTGACTAGTTTATTTGTATATCTGATATCCTATTATGTTGCATGTCAATGTTTTTATAGTGTTTCTACCACCAATGAAGCATAATTCACGTTATGACGTAGTTGGTGGTTATTACTTTGTACAGCTTTACAGCCTTTTTCTTTTATTTGTAAGGTACTATTTCGGAAATGTAATCCCAGGTGACCTTGTTTAAGGTAGATTGAACACAGTGACCTTGAAGATAAATAAAAACTAGATTCAGCCAATTTTTGAATAACACATTTCAACAAACAGCGTGAAATGGGTATTAACACGTCTCGAACAAACAACACCTTCCAAAAAGGATAACGGTGATTTTGACAAATTACAGTATGTATAACCAACCGTTATAACCAACAATTTGACATGGAACTTTCTTTTAACCAGACTCAATAGCAATCCATTTCCAAAAAAAAACAAAAAAAAAAACAGGAAATTTCCTCATTTTCAGAAGGAATAATAAAAACTAAACATAAACAAATAAACACATATCGAACAAACACCACCATCTAAGAAGGGCCACGGAATTTCCAACAAAAACTATTTTAACTAACCAATGTATACAAAACTTTCTTTTAACCATACTCAAACAATACTAAACCATTTCCAAAAACCAATAGAAAATTTCCTGAACTATTTTTTTTTAGAGAAAACAAAACAAAACAAAAACACCTTTATTTCTATACACCTAAGAGGTGTCTTGAAACAACCGCGAAGAGATGCTCAACCACAATTAACACGAAATGGTAGTCAACCGTAAAGTTCTTATTTTTTGTTGTCAACCACACCTGAGTGGCTCCGCACAATTCTTCAGTGATCTTGTTCGAAGTGTTACACTCGATTACGTTCGGGTTACGTCTATTTAGAGTGCCGACAGTGGTTGGTTGCATTATTGGACAGACCAGACTGGACCAGAGGGCGCGTGCCCCACTTCTGATCACGGCAATGACCCTGGACGTTCAGGTGTGCCAGCCACACCCTTCCTTAGTATATATACTCCAAGTCGATGGCCAGTGAACCGAAATTTTTACCATAAACTTGACTCGGAACAAGCTCCCATTGCCTATATAGTCTTACAAACGACAAGAGTTGAGGACATTTCCATAAGACACTTCCACAGGAGACATTTTCAAGGTAGGTTTTGTTTTCTTTTCTTTTGTTATTGTTATTGTTTTAGTTTTTTTTTCTCTTTCTTTTCAATTTTTCGATGTCTTTCTATATTGTACTGATTACAAAATAAAAAAGTCATAGTTAGCTATTTTTCTGTAATAATATGATTGATTGGAATGGCAGGCACATCGCAACTTGTTGTATGTTCAAAAAATGGAGAAAAATCTAATGTTTATATTGGAAATGCAAAAAATATCGATATTAACATCGATGTTAAAGTGTACACACTACACAGTACCACTGTTTATAACACGTAAAATAAAGCTTACAAAACATTTTATGTCATAAGACACTTTACAATTTGATTTTCGGGTCTAAATTCACTAATAATTAGCTTAATGGTTGAATATATATAGTAAACGATTTGAAATTTTGTAAACAATACACATACAGGGAGAGTAATAATCCATGCACTATGTTTGAATTAACTTCAAAAGACATTTGAATTATAACGTAATTTAGAATCGACAATTTTTAGCATGGTGCACGACATCACCCTGTACACTTGTATATACTTTTTATAATTAATGAATCAATATTTTTCATTGAAATTGGACTAACTTTCAAGAAAGGTTAAACGTTCTCTAATTTGTATTACAAAAATTTATAATAACTACTGCCCTAGTTGAAAAATATACAGGGTAAACCAAATTTCGCGCACTGTTCTTCAAACTGCTGCAACTTCCAACACATTTGAGTAGTACCGGTAGTTGACTATTATGGAAAAACAGATTGTGCATGGCTTATGAATCACCCTGTATATGAATAAAAATTTAAGTCGTTACGTTATCTCATATTAGTATAACGTACCAAACCTTGTACTCAGTACGAATTATTTTATTATCGTTTTTAAAGGTCTTCCGATTACTGGAACAATGTACTCCGTTTTTATCATCCTGCTACTGTACATAAGTACGTTTTATTTTTATTTCTACATAAAATGACTAGCTTTTTTTTTTTAAATAATTAAATATATTAATTAATTACTTGATTTATTCCTTAGGTTGTGTACGAGGGAGTGACACGGAAGTAAGTTGCAAACCCTGTTTTCCGTTTTTTTGTGTTTTTATTTTTTCACAAATTCACTCGTGATAACGAACAATAGCAAAGTGAGGAAATTATTATGTAACGGAAGTCGAATACAGTACTGTACTATAATTTTTTATAATTGATAAGAGAAAAAAAAAAAGAAACTTTCGAAAGAAAGTTGCATAGGATTTGAATGGAATTAGCGCAGATAGTTTTGTACTAGTTTTGTAGACTTTGTTCCTGATGACAAATCTTTTTAACACGATTTTATTCTTATAACAATGCAACGTATCCACACTTTTCAATTTTCGCAATCTGCACCTCAACATAGTATTTATCCTCAGTGCATATTGCATATACAGTGGAACTCGGTTGTTATAATCACGGATAATGTTATCAATCGGCTAATTGTTACTATAATCAATGGGGCTATTGTTATTATAATCAGTCGGTAACAAAACACTGTTTGGTGCATTTTTATTCATTGCTTAATGTTATCAGCCGGTTATGTAATTGTTATCTAAAAGCACTCGTCCCAAAGTGATCATAATAACCGCATTCTACTGTACTTTAACACACATTTATCCTAACATTTTTCATACATTAATATATTTCAATCAGATTTCAATCTAACTGCAAACCTTAATCCAAAGACACCCTACCACACGCAATTTTCGATATGGCAACTCGAACAATTTTAGTGTCAGGTTGTTGCCAACCAGTTTCCTTTGGTTTGCTGACATCACAGTTGTCCACCAATGGATCCCCTTTCCACATCAAAAATTGTGTGTCAGGAGGCCTTCATGGCAAGAGAGATTTGAAACTATTTACAATATAGAGTCCTAATTAGATTAGATTTAACGGCATTTTGATCTCTTTAGTCAGATCACATCCCCCAATAATGGCATTTTTGATCCAGCTCAATATAACGTTTAGTTATAACACCATATCTCAATACAAAAATTTTGGTTAACGTTTGTTCATTGAACAGCGTTCTGGTTAGAAAACACGAATTCACTGGTTCACTTTCTTCATTTAGCAAGCGTCAACTCCGAACCACGAAGCAACGGTCTTCTTAAGACGACAAGGCATGGGAACATTCAGTCCTCAGGTTTCGTCGGCAGGTTTCCGTATGCCTCGCGACGAAGACCCCTCCGAGTTCTCGTTTCACGGCGGTCCCCGTGACTTTGCGGAACCTCATTTCCCCCCGATGAGTGCGTCCATCTTCAATGGACCCATGCACGTTGGCATCAACACTCAACCTAGCTTCCGACCTAACCGTGGATCCAAACCCGGCGGAATCCCGCAACTGAGAAACTCCAAGCATTTCACAATGCCGGCGTCGAAATTTGCACCTTTTCGATTCTCGCCCAACGACGGCGGCGGATTCAACGGACCCATGATGGCTTCGTTCCGCAGCTTTCCCAATTCCTTCTTCAACGCACCTTTCCGATCAGTGTCCATGATGCCGTTCCGTGTTTTGGGCCCAGACAGTGACGAAGAACTCGTCAGTGAAATGGAAGAAAGCCCTGTCAAAGAGTCCAAGAAGCCGGGAAAGGGACGTAATCCGATCAAAGTAACGTTCAGAACCAACGAAGGTGGCAAGAAGAAGAAAGAGCGACTCAAACTCATCCCCGTCTCTCCGTTCCGAAGTTTCCCATTTCACTCGAGCATGATGGCACCAAACAACATGGGCTCAATGCAATTCCAACCCACGTTCCGTGACTTCAACAACCCGCAACAACCGTTCCTGGACGAAAGCCGGGAAATGGTGCAGCCCTCGCGCCACAACCCGTTCATCTTCGAGAATCCGTTCCTTGGCTCCGAAATCGACCCGCAGCGTTTTCAATCTCCCGTCGATCCCGACAGCTTCCGGCAAGATTCGTTCGGCGTGTCTCCATTCTCATCGCTCTCGCTGACACCCATCAATTTGGCACAGACAATGAATTCTGCCGAGAAAGACACTCCATCGTCGACGGGAAGAGAGATCCAGCATTCACCTAGCGGTAAAGATTTTCAGGGCTTCCAGTTCCGCCCCGTTGGTTTCGCACCCGTCCAGTTCGACGATGGGTTCTCGTCTTCGTCGGAAAGTTTTGAACGACCACCTTCGGAAAGTTTTGAACGACCACCTTCGAAAAGTTTTGAACGACCACCTTCGAAAAGCAACTTTAACATGCTTTCGCCCGAATCGATTGATCCCAGTTTCATGTCGCAGTTCCAAATGCCGTTTAAGCCCATTATCTTGCGACCGGTAAAGTTTGTCAAGCCATCGGCCAGCAGCACTAAAGAAGTCGAAGGCAAAACGGCGGAAAACACCCAAGCAGAAAGCGATCTCGAACCGTCCGAAACGAGACCAAGGAACATGTTCCGAGAGGAAGAAACGAACGGCGATTTACGGAACATAGCATCAGAACCCACCATCGTCAAATCGACCAATCCTCAAAAATCTACCAACGTTCCCCAAACACAGAGACACAACTCGTTCTTCTCCTCCCACACAACGCACGTTCAAAATTCGCCAGTCCCCTCGCGACAACCGAGTTTTCGCGTTCACCAGTCCTCGAACAAACCGCAAAGTACGTCCTTCGTCGAAATTAAATTAAAACCGGGTGCTGGATTCGAAGAGAAAGTCGACTCGATAACCCCCGAATACTACGCCAACGGTAACTTCCGCTACGAAACGCAACCACCCCAGTCTCCCAAAAGCAAAGTGACGGAAAGGATCGCATCGACAAATTAAAACCACCACATACCAATTCTAGGTGTCATATCTCGGAGAATGGAACAATAGTATTATCAGCAAGGCTGTTTAAGGTGAGTCAGTAACGTTAGATGAGCAATAATCACGTTCCGACGTATTAAAAAAAAGAGAACGGACTAGATGTAAAAATTTAGCAATAGTAAAGGACTTGAAAAGCCACGAGACAAAAGATGACGTAAGAATTTAATCGATCAACAATTCAGTGCAATGAAGAACCGATTACTCTTGTAAATAAATTATTTTTTCCCCTCGACATTTGTATTCTCGTACAGAATTCGTCAAAACCCATCGTTTTAGTTTTCATGAAGTACGTGCTTGTGGTACAAGCACAAACGCAATACATACACCATAATGAATTTTATAATTAAACAAAAAATTTTTTTTATTGTTCTTACCTTTTCAGCTTTCTTGAGACGTTTCACTACTTTATCGACGCTCTCCATCGCAGCTTTGACATCATCGACGAATTCCATGTTCTATGAAAAAGGTCATAGTTTACTTTCTGTTCCATTTAAACAAACGCAGGTTGTTTTTTTTTTTTTTAGGAGTCATGTAACTATTCACCTTTTCTTTCAACTGAACGCATTTGTGCGTTAGATGATCACCGACAATGACGCAATAAGAACACACAATCTCGTTGTCGTCCAAGCAATAAAAATCCAAATTGTGCCTTAAATGTTTTTTGCACGTTGACAAACGAGAGCCACTGTAAAAAATTTAAATTTGCGTTTAATTTCACATTTTCCACTGTACAGGCAAATCTCAGTTCATGAATGAAGTTTTCCAAGACGTTTTTAATTTTACATTTTTTCGTAACGAATATCTTGCCCGAATGTATTATTATAAACATAATCCAAGATTATTTGACAATATCAGTTTTCAAAACTTACCTTTCTTGGAATAACGCTACGGCATCGTGGCGACTCAAAACCTTTGCCTTGTGAAGCTGAAAATAATATTCAAATTGTTTTAAATTCAATTGTACAGTAGTACTGTATTACGAATGATTTGACAAAAAAATGTAACCGTTCCTCACTTGATGATAACAGGAATTGCACAAATATGAATTGCATTGCATGCATTTCCAGACTGAAGCTTCGGTGACACATTCCTCGCACAATTGAGACCCTATAAACAATTTTAAGAAATACAAATTAAATATCTTCACATAGAAAAACTATGTTAAAAAAAATAAATTAGAACACCACCGTTTTTTATTTCTGACTCAAAAAAATTTTACATACACATGAATCCAATCATCAAAAAACCCGTGTTTTAGACAGTGTGTTCCAAAAGGCATTATTCGGTGAGATAAGGCAATATCAAGTAAGTGTTAATGACATACAAAATATTTTTCATACATAATATCAAAAAAACAAAACATAACATATTTTGTACGGTGCACAGGAGGCAATTAATACAGGCAGAGCTGTATTAATTGGCAGGTTTAATTATCCGTTTAATTAGTTGAACCTTGGATATGGTCCATCTTAATTTATGTAGGATAGATAGGTTATGAAAATGTATATTTGAATTTGTCAATTATTTTGATTATAGTCAGGATATTTTGATCTATCCATCCTTACAAGATGGATCATACCCAAAGAACAACTAATTAAAACAACTCTGCATTGAGGTATCTACAAATCTCGAACCAGTGAACTGCCTTGCATAACACATTTACAAACCTTTTGGGTAATCGTAAAAAAAATAGTAGTTTGATACGTTACACCAAGTTGTAGGATGTAAAATTTGGTATAATTACATGCATTCAATAATGAAATTGATACACTTATTCAAAAATTGCCTTGTTTCTCTAAGTAGTGACTTTAGGGACACCCTGTATATATATGACACCACAATAAATGAAAATCAACTTCAATTTGACCATCATATTAAACATTCAAACTAATATCAAAACTACAAACCGTGATGAAAAGTGGATGGCTGATCCTTTACTGGCGGAGAAGCTTTCATTCGTGATAGTTGAGTTGTATCTTTGCCCCGTAACCTAGGATAACTTCCTGATGCTGAACTTGCGGGTATAAACTGAGGTATGGAGCTACATGCAAAAAAACAAATACATCAATGAACAAATGTCGCTTGTAAAATAATCACTTAAGAAATCGAACACTCACTTGTCAGGTAAGACAACTTGGGACGAGACCATTATGAGACCCATGATGTATCGATTCAATGGAAGTTTTTTATACCCATCTTCACTGCCATCGGGAATAGGCGTTTCTACCTGAAATGGTTGAAAACGTTCAAGTCAAACATCAACATTTTCGATGTTACGTGATCATGGGGATTGAACACAAAATTGGCATACTTGACAAAGAATGCATCGGAATGAAGTTGCATGATGATGAGAAACAGCACGCAAGCATTCTTCACAAACGCTGTGCCCACAATCAAGCACGTGTGGTTGACGACCATTTCTCCGATATTTCTTGTAACGGCGGTCTTCCACTGTTTATAATTTTAATAACAAAATTTTTTAAAAAACAAGACAAAATATGAAATGAACTAGCTTAACACAACAAGTCGTCACTATGGATCAACATTATTATTTAGTATTCCTCACATCCTATTAATGTAGTTTCGATTAAGTTATATCTTACTGCCGCTTTTCTTTGGCAAAAAGTGAAATAAGACGTCGTTTGACCCCCCCCCCCCATGTCCGCAGTAGTTAATTATAGACTTATGTATACAACGAACGCTGACACAATGAGTGCTGTATCTACATGTTCCACTGACTGACAAATAACAAAATGAAACCCCAATTCTACATTTGCCAAGTTTTTACATTCACTATAGTTTATTTCATGAACGTTGAAAGTTTACAGTAGGAGTACCGTATATTCTAAAAAAGTTTCCTTATCGCATTCTTAAATACAATCCTAGTTCAATGACCCATGCGTTCGATTACTTTTTTAACCAAAACTCAAATAGAGTCTACCAATAGGTCCTGTTGTGTGTTGTAAGGTCTTCTATAGACTATGAGGATCATACCAAAAGTTGTGCACACCAGCCATTTTTTTGGACAGTATGAAGTAATGAACAAAACTTTTCTTATGCAGTCTTTCTTATTTGTCGTAATATGTAATCCCCTCTGCGCCTAATGAATTTGCTTGTCTACGGTGCGAGAGATCCTGACTACCCCGTAGTACGGCATCTTTGTTGAGCTGCCGGCTACTCAGGTCACGGCTACTTCCGCAATCCATAGCGAAAGCAGCCGATTTTTTAAATTTGAAAATAAATCAAAGTCTAGTGGACTGAGATGAGAGCTGTATGATGTGTGTAACATAGTTCCCCCCCCCCCCATCCATATGTCAACAAAAGTTTCTGTTCTGCTGCTGCAACATGAGGCATTGTCATGAAGTACGATAACTCGAGCTTCCAACCAGGGGCAATTTTGACGAATTTTTGGTTTCAACTTTGTGTTCAGAAATACACGGTACAGTAATGCGAGTATTATGTATAGTGGTCCCAGTCCACCCGCTGTTTTCGAAGTTAAAAAATCAGCTTCTTAGCTTCTAAGTTAGGTAACTTCAATCGACTAAATTGAAGTTGCCTGACCTCCATATCGAAGTTGATTGTTGCCAGTTAGCCGCGTAAACTCCTGTTAACTGTAACCATTAACTGTTGTGTTTAACAAGCCTACCATTGTTTATCACTTCAAACAACTGTTGGCATTGGGGACAGGAAGGAATGGTCAGACGTTTGTGCATGGTGATCAACACAATAGCAGCAAATAGTCTAGAGTTTTGTTTGGCGAGCTTTAGTATCCCAACTGCATCTGTGAAACAAAATTAAGAATAATATAGATGACCAGTTTAAGGCTGAGATGTTTAAATATGATGACTTTTGTAGGATAATTCGAACATTAGGTCGAACGTATTTGGTCAAAAGACAAACGTGCACCTTCGTCCGGCACTTCGCGGATGAAAATGCACTTCCTTCACGTCTGTCTCTTTTCTGAGCATGAGAAAACAACCTTGCTGTGTTCTTTACACATTGTTATTATTCTTTAACCAAAACTGAAACTTGTGACGAATTAAGAGTAATTTTCAGTTAATTTTGCATTAAAAATGATGCATTTTTTTTGTATTTAATTAGGGCATTGGCAGAGAATGTTGATTTTTAATTCTGAAATTCAATAATTTTCTTTTTGATTTTAGTCACCCCGACCACCAAAGGCCGCGTTCAATTTGAACGCTTTTAGCGCAAAAACCGTCCAAAAACAGTCGCTAACGTTTATAGGATCTATGTAAGTTACAAGAGTTATCGACTGTGTTTGAACGGTTTGCGCGCTAAAAGCTTTGAAAGTGAAAGTGCTTAAATATTGTTGATAATAGATAAGACTTTATATATTGCATAAGGTGTGTATTATCACCAATTGGAGTTTAACATTGAACCCAATGTCAATTGAAACTCGATCCTCATTGGTCTAATATAAAGGGCAACTTTCTATTTTTCTAGGGTTCATATTCGAACAAAAATGGTTGGCTGCTAGAAGGAGCCTTCTAGATGGTTGGTGTTACCAGAGTCATTAAATATTGAGATATTTAATGACTCTGGTGTTACCAAGGTTATTTCTATACAGGTTTGGCAAAAGCCGCGCTCGCCTATACAAAAATTTAGTACGTTGTTTTTGCACTCGCTAGCTGGCGCTGTTACTCACTGTGGGTGCCATATAGTAAGTAGCTTGAACTGCGTTCAGTGCAAAACATGTTTAATTTATATGTATTTTAATTATAAAAATAGTTAATGACGTGGTGGATCTAC
>JAQIWH010006365.1:0-12976 GCA_034695005.1 Cryptops parisi
CGCGTCTCTGCTCTAACGGTTTACGTATGTAAACAAATAATTCGAAAAATCAAAAAATTAAAAAAGGAAGACATACACTTAAAACTTGACGACCATCTCTTTATTCTGGTACTTTCGTTTTTGTTTTTCTACAATGTGATTTGTGGGAGAACGATGGAAATAACAATTTCGACTTGCACGCTGTTATATATATATAGCTCGTATAGATAATATAACGATGAGTAACACAACAGTAAAATTATAAACAGTAAATTATTGATATTGTTTATTTCATTTAAATTTTATTTTATTTTATTTATACAGTAAAGACCACTCGTGAATCACTTTGAACCTATGTAGTATCATAATGTACATTCTGGAAACGGGAAAGAGTTTGGTTTATTGTACTGTCTTATATTGTATAGAATAACTTGAACGTAGAAAAACATCAAGCAGCAAACATAAATTAACTTCTCCGAACCGGTTCGGGTTTGTTTTTTAAATACTGATGGTTATTGTATGAGTTAGAATAACGAGGAGGGGAAAAAAGCGAGTCTGGAAATCGTATATCACTGATGGTAAACCCATTCTAGCATGGTGAAATCGTACGGCAAAACTCATCTTGACGAGGTCAGAGCCATTTCGTGCCGTTTTATTACCACGTTGTTATGCCATTAGGTTTCAAGAGACAACGGAAATTAAATCTGAACCTATTGCGTTTTCGATGATACTAAAGCCAGATATTTTGGTATTAAATTTAATTACCTATATTCAGCTTATAAGACAACGGACTAAATAAAGATGGTGGGTCGGAAAGGTTGTGTCTTCTCATCTTCATACTTAACGTGGTCGTTTCTACACTGAGTGGAAAATCACGTGAACGAGCGAAGCAATGGCCACAAGTATTGATTCCACTATCTAATAAACGTTTATGGGATTTTGTTACTCGAAATAGACACGCTCAGGCTCACCAAATTCTCTCTCATTTCGTGATAATTCTCTTCTCCCGTGCAAAGTTTTCAGTTTTAAATAAAAAAAAGGTCGAGCTTAAAATGCAAATGACGTTGGTAGGTATCTCTCGTTCTCGAGTTGGAGAAGTTTTGGTTGGAGACAGCGATTGTGGCGGTGTGTGTCCCCTATCAGTGTTTTCAAGGTGAGGGCCCTTTGGCCAGTGTCCGGTGACCCACGAGAGGCCCTGTGCTGCGACCCCAGCGCGCACGCGCACTCGTTTTCCATCGTAATTAGGCCATAACGTGAGGATTATGGGCCTAAGGTACCTTCGTCTCGACGGCCATAATAATTCTTCCACTGGGAACTGGGGCTAGGGTTTTGGTCCCAGTTTATGACTGCTTCTGCTCCTACCCCCTACTCCCTAAAAAGGAAGAAGAAGAAGAAGAAAAGAAAATTGGCCCCACCATCGGTGGGCATCGTAAAAATGTTGATGATGGAGCGAAAATGCATAATGGAATAGGTCGTGTTGTTTTGGCGTTTCCGAATGGTGGAATTATAGTTTCATATCCAGGAATGAAAAACTAATAATAAAGTAAAAACAAACAGACGTGTTTGAACTTGTTTTGCCCGGGTTTTCTGTTGGTTTATAAATCATGTTGGTTGTCGGGAATCTAATCTCCATGTCGACTACTGAAACATAAAACGGGGAAAAGTACGTTGATGGACTGGAGGAAAAGTTCATTCCAAGTTTTTCACTGAAGTCTGATATCATGGGATGTCAACATGGTGATCCGAGATAGAAATACTGCAATGCTAATTTTATTTTTCGTGGCATGTCAATATTGAAATATCGCAGACTAGCTTCATCAAGATTTGAATTTCCACTAATACTTACAAGTTAATTGGATTTTGCAACTCGTGTCATACTGAAATTTCTAACGCTAACACCTCTTTCTTACGGTGTAAGAAATACGTCGAATAGGATACCGGTAGGCCAATTAGTCGCGAAGGTAGGATGCTCATGAGTCATTAAGTAATGTAGAAATACTTGATTTTCTCTTGGAAATTGAAATTCTTGGAACAGTTGACGACAACTCTGAAAGAATAAGACTTGGCAAAAAATACTGTAGTCATTCTTTGTTTCACGTTTCTGCAACATTCTCGGTCTTGAAGCAGAAAACCAGATGCTGAACTTGTAGAAAGTGCTACTAAAAGTTTCTCTTTCTTGTCTCACCCCGTATAGATGGGATTTTAAACGGCTTGTAGGTAGGGCCCACGGGGGAATAACTGACTCTCTCGGGTAGCCAAGTTTAGTGCTGTTTGATGGAAGGTTAGTACCTCCTGATTTTTTGGGGGAGTGATTTTTGTAGTGTGGGGATTGGCAACCTTCCTGGAGAAAGAGAGAGAGTTGTGTCATCTTTACTGGCGCGCGATGTGCGAGGGCGAAGAAGGGGTTCCAAGTTTCTCTTTTACGACCCGTCCATGGGTTTTCTCGGTGGGATTACAAGTGCCAACAACCCCCTCTTTCATCATGAGATTAAGGTGGTCGCCTGTCCATGGCCAAAGATTTCGCCTCAAAATGATGCTGGACGCGGGTCACAAACCAGATGACATTGGTAAAGAATGGATTGCGGCTTGGGTTTCACGAGCTCTTGGTGTCCCTCTCTTTTTCAGTTCAGGGTTGTTAGTTAACTCTATCAATCACCCCGTCTTGAGGTTTTGGTGGATTTTTTGTTGGCTAGTTGATTAATTTCTCTTTGTGTGTTTTTCTTCTCGTTCACGTTACATGAGGGTATTTCTATTGATGGACTCGGGCTCGATAAAAGGGGTCAGATCCATTAAGGGAAATTTCTTAGCATCCGGACTGAAGACACAGTGTGACTCTCGCTTTTAATTACACCGATAAGCTACATGTTTTCTGAACTCGGCCGTATGTCTTTTTTTTTTGTCCCTATCTGTCCTATTCCTTCTCAGGGTTAATGGTCGTTGGACTCTGTCCGTTCCGCCCACGTTGGCCCCTTTGGGATAAGGAAGAAAAAACAGGATGTTCCCTTAGTAGTGTGTTTTTTCTTTCTCCCTGGTGCGTGGGCGTGTCGTTTACGTGGCTGTAAATGGAATGGTCAAGTAACAACTCGCTTGTCCTTTTTCTCGGGGACTCTATGGCCCATTGCCCTTAGGCGTTAAATAACGGACACTATGAGACAGATAGCAACATCTCGACTCCTTCTTACAAGAAAGAGGAGTCTTTCTATTTTTTTGGTTTTTTCACTTCGTGCTTGTCTCTTATCAGTTTCCTAAGTTGTTGTTTTTTTTTCTCGTCTTCTTACATATACGTGGAGATGTTACTTTTCTTCTTGTTTATAGTTGGTTTTTTTTTCGGCAAGGAAAGGTTTTACATCGATGACCTGCTAGAAAAGCGAACGAGGTCCCATAAGATCTAATAAAACGGATAACGGTGTTTTTATGGACTATCGAATGTTTAAATCAGGGTTTTTCGAAGCTGAAAGAAAATGATTCCATTCATGAAGGACATTAAATGACGAAGAGGTCAGGGAACTAAATTGTGTAAAATACGATTACTGATGGAATATTGTTGTTCTTTGTAGAGGTTTTTTTTGGTTTTAGGAATTTTCACTTTTTATTTAGCGACGGTGAACCAACAAGAACTGAATGCAATTTTTGTGGAGAGCTATCGCTACAAATCATTTTGCTTCTGTGACGAGGGATTCAAGATATAAATTGACAATATTTTATATTACAAGTGAAAGTTTGTTTATCCGGCACGCTTGTGCTAAAAGTTTGGATTAAATGTCTTTAAATGTACGCTATCGTGAACCTTATAGATATACTAAAAATAAATATTATACTTTTATTTAAGTGCAATGCGGTGTAATTATCTGAAGAGCGTTCGGGCACTTAACTATTGAAATCGTTTGCTAATAAATGCCGATGTAAAAACTAAAGGTCACTCGCTGAGTGACGTGCATGAATATGATATGCCTATCTTTGACGCAGCAGTGAAACTTTGATTACGAATAGCGACCACCTGCTTAGAACCGTAATACAATCTGTGAAATTGTGTTATTAGAGTGAGAGTATTGAATGCTGGGATAAAAGAGCTGTGTATCCACTGCCATTCGGACTTTTTTAATGCGTTTGTTTTAAGATGACAGACTTGTTTAACTCTACAAGTTTGTTTTTTTCTCGTTCCTAGTGTAGTGACATTCTTGCAGGGTACTTGAGCAATTGCTATTTCTCCGGGTTTGATGAAAGGGAAAGTAGGGGGTCCCAACGGTACGAAACCGTTTCGATCCCACGTTGCTTGTGTCATTTGGGATGCGGGTTACGTGCAGGACCAACTCGGCATCTCATTGGTCGTTGAGTGACCTTTAACCTCGGAGAGTTCTACTCAACGTTACCCCAAGAATCGATCTTGCCAGAACGCCTAAGTCAGCGCAACATTTCTTCCATTCGGTTTAAAGAGGGGGGGAAAAATAAAAGCTGGATTTTGTAGAAAAGATGAAAGAGCAAGAATCGCCACACTCTCCCTTGAGAAAATTGAACTGCTTTGTGTTCGAATTTGATATATTTTTGATATTGTAAGAGGGAGAAGTTTTGGAATTACCAAGTGGCTTAGTTAGAAAGTCAGAAGGGTTTCAGGAACATGGTCACTGTGCCATTCTCATGCACTCCTGGAGTTTGTTTTTTTATGCAACTGGCGTATTCTTATTCCCTACAGATACTGGATAACAGGAAACTATCTCTTGCACTTTTCCACGAAGCTGCAACTTTGGTTGTTGATGGAACGAGATAGAGGTGTTCTCGCATCTGATTAATTGGAAGGTGTTGTTTATGCCACGAGGTAACTGTCTCACCTTTCTGACACCAATCTCGCTTTCATCTCGTGTCGTCTCTTGTGAGTGTCCTCCAAGATGATGACGAAGACGATGAAAAGAGGAGGAGAAACTACCCGCCGTCTCTCTGACACGTACGATTAAGCGGGTCGATGGATAACTTTCTCCAGCAGCCAGCCAAACTATCCATCTCTGGTAGCATAGTATAGTATAATAGCAACAACAACTCTTTCCCAGGGTGGTCAGCGTTGTTGCTCGAGCTCGACATTGATCTAAGGGTTGTTGCTGGTCGGTGATTTGCCGTTTCCGTTTCTTCCCGAAGGATGGGAGCTTCCTCGTTTTCGACAGATTGCCAAAGACTGACAGCTCCTCGGGGATCACGTGATCGTGATCAAAAGAGGGGTGGGGGTACATTGCGAGGCAAGTTTCTTATCGTTTTCTCGTGCCCCTGCAGTACAATTTGCTCGCGGCCAAATCAAAGGGGGATTTCTCGGACTGTTAACATCGATTGCACCGATGCATCAGCCACACGTACTACCATCGCCGCTCACGTACACGATTCATATTCATGTGTATTTTGGAGAAGGAAAATATAATTTTCCCCTCCTTCACGAGGCAAGATAAGTGTTTTTGTGATTCGAAGCAGAAAACAGAATTTATGGCTAACGGAATTTGGCAGTTGATTCCACAGTTTTAACAGCTGGTGCCGTGAATAGGATTTATCGACGACGACTCTCGGAATAGCGGATGGGGGAGGGTAATCGAATGAAGATTAATGACACGAGTTTTATGTGGAAACTGGCGATTGAACATCTACCAAAATGTCCTATTTCACTACAAAAAATAAACTACCAATTCAAAAGTGCGGTTCACGCATAATGTCATTGTAGCAATTGGGTAAACACCATGTTACAATTAAGTCCAGTTAACGACTAATTAATGAAATGCTTTTGTGTACCTACTAAAGAAAAATTGTGAAAAATAATTTTTAAAAATTTCATTTTTTGTGAAAAATAAAAAAAAAATAAATAAATAAAATAAAGCGTCATCCGAACGTGGACGATTTTCACTTTTTCTTTCTCGTTCACAAAATCGCTGGGTTTGTCGAGTCAATAAACCCGACTCGTTTATTCGCCTTGGGAGGTCTTGGGAGAGAGAAGCTTAATTGGTTTTTAAATTTCTAACACCTCGTTCGTTTCGAGAGTAAACGAGAGAGCCGAAACGAGGAAGTGTTGTTGTTGTTAGTCGATCAAACTTCCCAATTCGAAAATTAGCGAGACAAAAGTGTCATCTGTGTTTTTCTTCTCCTGTCTCTTCGGTGGTATTGACGCGAAGAATCGCGCCCCCCGTTTTACGTGTTTTCTCTCGTGTCGATTTACGACGGACGCCATGTTGCTCATTAATTCACACAGAAAATTGTGTTTGTTTGGGTGTGGGGTGGTTGTTGGTCTGTAAAAGGTCGTTTTATTTCACGCCAGGGGTGGCGTTGGGGAATTGGAGGCGACCGTAAACGTGTCGTTGGAAAGCAGTTAAAAGATGGCGCCCAGAGACACGTTGTAGTGGTTGACGTAAAGCGAAGAACAACGAGTTGCTGATGGTGTTTAGGACCCCCTGTTTATTGGGACTCGATGGGTCGTAATTGAATCGATTGCAAAGTCGCGTGTCATCTTCGACGACAAAAATGGACAGAAACTAGCTGGTTGGACACTAAATTCCGGCTAGTGTGTAACCAGAGGTTAGAATTAATCCAAGGGATGTTGACACACAACATAGGCATGTTGTTAGTAACCTGTTATCTTAGATCATTTTGTGAAATGTAAATGTGTGTGTGTGTGTGCGGACTGGTTTTTAAGTAATGTAAACGAACGTTAGAATAACTTGGGAGTCATTTAATAATGGAATTTAACGTTTAATACCGATACGTGTGAGAAAGTGCATTTTAGTGATTGGTGTCAAACATTTTCACGAAAAGGCCGGTTTGGATCAATTTCCATTCCGTATTACCAGAGATTATATTTAACGATAAGAATTAGAAAGCTGTCTACTAAATTTACTCTCCAGATTAATAATTTTTCAGTGTTCAAAAAATTATTATACAAACATGTCAACTTTTCTGATTAATTACAATTTGCTGTTTGTTATTGTTTATCTTTGTTGCTTCTATTGTTATGTTCGATTTTAACAAATTGTATTATGAGAAAAAATAAAATAAAATAAAAACTTAACAAATGCTCGGCTACTGATGACGCTTCTCATTTATGTCAATCATTCTAATAATATGGCAGCGAGCATCTCCGCTTCCTCTTCCTCACCAGCGCCACCGCACCATGTGTGAAAAATGCCGAAACTTTACCGAAATCAATCCCCTGACTAGCGAAGCAATATGAGTTAAAATAATATATAACTCTACCGAACGTTAAATGCTGCCAAGCAAGATGAGTTAAAACAATGAATTGCATAATGAAAACCAACTTTCCCGTCCTATTTTACGGTGTATTTACTAGTGTTTTAGTAAACGTGATTCGTTAGGGGTTGAAGTGAAAATATTGAACCATGACTTATTTAACATTTGGCGGGTCGATAACTCGTTAAATATACGACCCATGATGTTCTAGTAAAGAATGTTTCGTTCAAATATTTAACCAAACTTAGATTCAACATTCACCGAGGCTAGGCACCACCTACTGTCAGCTTTTCGCACGAAACGTCACTGTTTGTTTTTGTTTATTTTTGTTTCTTTTGATAATTGATTCACACCAACTCGTGCTTTTCGGGGAGAGAGGGCGTTTATTGTTTTGTTTACATAATGGAAGTTTACGTTGCATTATGGACTTTATTTATCGATCATTTATATAAAAAAATAAGTAAAAAGGAAATAATAAGAAAAGTCAAGGTTGCCAATGAATGATGATGGTGAGTAATGCCACATACATATAACAACCTATTATCTACTAGCGTACCTTTTGGAAACATGCCCCGCAGCTTCCGTTCTTTTTTTATCGAATGCATCACATCAACTTTCGTAATCCTACACTCGCTTTCAACGCGCCGATTCGAAATTCCGCTTCTTAATTCTATGTAGGATGTGAAGGGTCACCCACTTGTTGGCTCGAGGCCACTTTTACCTGATATTTTACTCACCAGGTAGAGTTGTTGTCGTCGTCATTGCTTTTTTTTTTTTTTCATTAATCACTTTCACTCGCATTCCACCATCGTATGGTATTTCATCGTAAACCGAGTTTAATCCATAAAAACTTTGTGATAATTCTTACCAAAGATGTTGTGTTCTGTCGGCTTAAAACTTTTGAAGGTATGTGACCTGTTTCAGTCATATTTTTATTTGCATACTAAATGTACGTGCAGGTGCGTACCTAGCGTGCATACATACTCCAGCGGTGTTAGTTAGTACACATCGCACATTGAGGAATGCGATATCGATTTTGAAGTGCATAGAAAATTAATTACAGTATAGGTATCGACGATGTACACCGCACTTGACATGTATTAAGTATACATTTTGTGATGAGTGATATAGGTAGATTTTGATATCAAACACCCACTGGAATGATAAATTAACGCAGGATGCATTTAATATGATAATTATACACTAAGTATTTTTATTTATTATAATTTTTGTTTAGTTAGAGAAACACCACCACCGCCGCCGAATGAATAGTTAATTTTATTGATATATGAAAATTTATTGAGAGTATTAAATTCAAAACTAAATATTAAATGTTGAATTTTGAAACGTCAAGTTTTTATATTTGAATATTTAATTAAATGGATGAAGAATGACGCTCGCTCAATGTATTCAATCGATGATGAGTGTTGTAATATCGAGGACATGTATTTGTGTAGGATAAATAGAGCTTGATTGGCGTGTATTATCATAACAGTTTATTGCTCCATATTTTGCTATTACAAAAGCGTGAAAAGAAAGTAGGCTGAACGGAAATTCCAGTTAACGATATATCGTACAAAAAAATGCAGTACTGGTGGAAAAAACACACTTTGTATCATCGTACATTCAAAGATATTTATGTTTACAAGAAGGTTTTTTTCCTTCTTACCACCAACCAAACGTACGTATTAAATGGTTTGGTGGTTTTTCTCCTCCGACCATGGTTATGGGCAGTTGCCTTTGCAACCAAGGGCATCGAAACAGAAAATAAAGAAAACGCAGACGACAGCGATGTTATGACGTCACGAACGCTTTTCTTCGTCCTCGAGTAACCTTTGTTGTTATTGTAAGTCTCACGCACTTGACATTGTCTATCGTTGACCACGTGGTTGTTAGATGACAGAATCACGTGACTAGGAGCCATTTTTTTCGCTGTTTAACCTAGTTTAAATGAGAAATCGTTAATTTTGTCGTCTGGCTTTCCATTTGGGGACATTGCTGTTTGGGACATTGACATCGTGTGATTCGGACATTATTTTGGTGAAAAATAGAAGTGGTAATTGAATGGTAATGGACCTATTTGAAATGTCACGGTACTACTGTCGGCTGATGATGATGATTTGATGATGCTACAATTGATGGTACCATTAGATGGTACTCTTTTGGTAATGATGTTCATCCAAGTGTGACAAAGAGATGGGTGGGCCCATAAGTATAATTTAATGTACAATACAGTGAACCATAATGAACGTTGTTTACAACGTCTATCACATCCATCGTTGAATGAACTACAGTACCCCGTTTAACGCGGTATGTTCCCACGTGTAGGTGAAGACTATAATAACGATTAACGACAAAGAGTAGGCCTACCTTTAAAAAATAATTGTACTTCTTAATTTGAAGAGCTGAATAATTTTAGAAATCATTTCAGGAGGGGGTGACCGGAAGCTGTGGGCAAAGTTGGATGTTATCTTATATTGCTTAATTAAACCAGACACGAAAGGTCGATTATTTTTTGTCGGTGAATGCTAATGACCAATGTTTGATTTCGATTATTAAATTTTGGCTAAAGTTCAAAATGTCTCAAATTTTTGGACGCCATTTTATTTTGGAATGTGGTAGACATTTTTTTTAATGAGACAGACCATTTGGGTGAAATTTTATGTTTTAGTTACTTTTATCATGTATAAGCGTAAAATCGGTTTGCATAGAAAACTGATTTGGCGGATATTTTTTTATTGTTTATTGTTTTTTTTATTCATCCCAAAGAGACATAATGACAAATAAAATCCGAAAAGGAAAACAAACAAAACTAGAAAATACAAATTTAAAACTTATCTATATACAATTATAAAATCATTCACGTTTAACTTTCACATCTGTTATACCATTCTCCTCAAAAGAGGTTATTCCAATATTAATATGTAGCCCATGAAATCTGTTAAGGTTAACAAGCAAATGGTATTTATACAATAAGTACAACATTTGTTATTGTAAGGTAAATCAATTCACAGTGCTTATATCCAATCTACACAGCAACAGCAACGAATCATTAGCAAAATATCAATATACAAAGATAATCCACAGAATGTGTTTCCTTACAAGTCTTTTGAAAATGTAATTTCATTTTCGAATGTGGTAGACATTCCTTTTTTTTTAATTGTGCTATAATTTGGTAACTAGTTTTCATTGTATAAAAGTATAGATCACAGTTATTATAAGAGACCTTGAAAAGTGGTCATGTTCAATGATATTCAATGTGAAAAAAAGTAGTAATCATAGTCGACGTTCTTCCTAGTTGAACGGATGAAAGAAAAACTAACAGGTTGTGGAATGTGGTTTCTATGTCATTGACTTTTGTTCACTGATTTTTTTTCCAAGAGATTCCGTACATGTGATGAAAATTAACGAGACACAAAAATGAGACATACATTTTATAAAAATAAGTATTTTTTTATCTCATGTCACTGAACAAAAGGGTATTTTTCTTTTTTTACTTATTTTACTCGTTTAACGCGATACTTATTTTTGAAGATTCTGTTATCGAAACGAAGCTTTGAATGAGGATAACATGTATTTATTTTATTTTACGAAAAAATGTACAGAAATTAATATTGCACGTAATTCAACACGAGCATTATGAAAACCAACCGCGTTATAACGGAGAATTGCACTTTATTGACTTGCACGCTAACCCCATAATAATCCACTTCTACAAAGAAAAACATATATCATAAAATATTACAATTTTTTTTCATAATATAGTATAAACAAAATTTCCCACCTAAAAATTGCGTTGTTTTTTTTTCAACGCGCGTTATTTTTGCGTACAAAATTTAATACGTTAATTGGATTAAGCTGAAAGCGTTATTTATTAACTATTTATGTGGCGTTCTTTAGGCTGAAGACTAGGCCGTCAGGCAACGCGAATTTTAAATTACACACACGTGAAATATATATTCGCCTCAAAGTTGCAATTAAGAAATGCGTTTTTTTTACGTACAAAAATCGTACGCAAAATAGTAATATTCGTACGAGGTAAAAAAAAGTATGGCTGACCTCTAATTAACTTACAAAATTTCAACGCTGTTGGCTGCGATTTAATTAAAGGTGAAATGCCAGGTAAAATAATCCATCTTGGATCAAGTTGATTATCGTTCTTTCATTCCATGTAATTTCCGGTTTTTAACGAGATTTTCGCGTTTCATTTATTTAGCGATATCGCAAAACGATTCGTTGTTTCTTTTTTTTTTCTAAACTAAAACTTTTTAATAACAAATTTTTTAATAAACTTTTGTGTAAATAATACGTTTGCTTCTCGAAATCGTGATTGAATAAACGTTAAACTAAATAGACACGATGAATAGGAGACTCCTCGTTTGAACGCGTTGTGTTGCGATTTATTAAGAAGTTATGTTCCACTGTAAATATTTGCTACTAACAATCAATGAATAGAATAAGAATGAATGGTGGAATTTCCTCGTTTAACGCGTTTGCGCTTCGCGACGGTTTCGAGAAACTCAAATGTTAAATGAGAATTTACTCAATTTACACTTATTATTTTTACATCCAACATTAAAGCTTCGCAAAATAGTTTGAAAAAACATTTGTTATTTTGTTGTTATTTTAAAACTAAATTTCCATCTGAGCGTCGACCACGAACGCTAGATGGTGTAAATGAAAACTTGTGCGTTTTTCTTTCATCACAACGCGCGTGTTTTCGCGCAGATGAACACCTGCATTAAGCGTTTCAGTAACAAGCGCGTTATAATGAGGTATCCATGTTTAGTACTGTTTCATGTAAATTGTAGATGATTACACGAATCTACATTTGTGATTTGAATGAAATGATTAAACATGAACGTTGTTCAACGCATCCACAGGGTCCTCCTTCTCAAGTGAGGCAGGGCAAGATTATTTCTAGAAATACTCTTGCTAAGATATAGAAATAATCTTGGACAGGGTGATATCTAGCTTAGCATTGCAAATACGTCGATTATAGTGATAATTAGCTGCACCCGCGGCTCCACCCGTGTTAAAGTGTACTAGGTACTTCACGCAATGTTACAGAGGCTCAATTTCCAAAGTGTACAAATAGGCGGTGTAGATAAAAAATACTGATTAAAATGCATCTTAATCTTATAGCAGCTTTACTGCAGATTGCTCTTGCTACGGTATGTGGTAGATCTAATTCAAATACGACTTGAAGATTGGCTAACAATTAAAACCTTTTTTCTGCATAGTTTGAACGACCTGCAGAGAAGCTCATGTAGCCTTAGAATCACTTTTGCTGTTTCAATATTAATTTCAGTTGAAATGGAACATAGGAAATCATTTTCGATTGTCGCTCATATTCCATTCCATGTGACTGAGGACTAAAATCGACCTGTCTGCAATTAGAGAAGTCTCACTTGAGAAAAACGCTTTCTTTGTATTTTATTTACTTACTTACTTATTTATTTATGCACTAGTAAAAGCTCGTCAATCAACGGGCACCTGGCGTCATCTGGTGACAATATTTATTGAGCCAATGAGACAGATTTATATTATCAAAGTCATGTCATGTCATGGCAAAGTACGTAGAGATACCGGTATCTTAAGTAAATCTTGTTGTAATGTGTAAGGCAGTGGTTTCGCGTTTAATTCAACTATTTAATGATCCTTTTCTTTATGTCCTCGTTAACCGTAAAAATTTAATTAGTTTATTATATACTAGCTGTACCCTGCCACGCGTTGCTGTGGCTCCCTCTATGTTTCTACCTCTTACAGGTGTGACAGGTATATAACA
>JAQIWH010006366.1:0-12973 GCA_034695005.1 Cryptops parisi
ATTCGTGATTTTCATTATGTAGTTTATGTTTGATTCTTCTGGATCGTAATAAAGTAATAATAATAATAATAATAATAAATGTTTAACTTTTAAAACTTTCTACAGTAAAGATTTCACAAGTTCTGCCATGTTGACACTTTGCTTTAAAACTTCTTACTATGGGATAATTGACTGAATGTGTCATGACCGACACTATTTACTCGCCTATTAATGTTATAACTTCATTGTTTGAGTTTAGTATTAAATTTTGATTTACATGAAAATCTTTTAGTTTTTTGGTATGAGTTTCATTTTTTCGAAACGTAGTACCGTCTTATGAGTTTTTGCAAGTACATAATTCATTTCCTTTAGCCCTGAAGGAATATGAAAACAATAACGTTGGTTTTTTTTTCCTCAAGATCTTCAACAACGTCAACTTTTTTAAAGAAAAAAAAAAGTGAACGAAAACATTCATTGTGTTCGTCAACGTGCGAAAAATGTTTAACATTCTTCGCGGGTTCTCATTTTCCATTCAAATAACTCGAATTCGGAATTTTCCGGGTTATTGGTTGCCGTTTTTGAGGCGAGCCATGTCCACCCACGTGTGTGTGTGTGTGTGTGTGGTGTCTAGGAAAAAAAAAGAAAGTTGCCAACATTTCAATTTTTTTTCAATATTTTTCGAATTTTTTTGCGAGGTCTTTGAACGGTATAAAATGAACTAGGAGGCCTTTGAATGTCATTCGGTGGGTGAAAGAAAGGCGAAGGTTTGGTGGAGAAACGTTGCAAATTCCATTATCATAGCTAGGAGGTTAATGGTTCTTTTCGCTTTTTCTTCTACCTTTGGAGTTGCTAGCACTTTGGCCAATTCTATTTCTAGCTAAATTGACTGCGAATTTCTCTCGTGACGTGCTTTTCTCTCGCGAAGGCGATGGAAAATGCACCGATGTGACTAGCAAACTCTATGAGGAACGCTTTCAAAGTTGTTTCTTTATCTTCGCACGTTATAAAGTGGCGCTTTCCATAGTAAAATGTCGTTACGACAGTGAGGTTGAGTCGTGGATTGGGTGATGTGCACTCTTTCTTCAAGAGTGGCAGCTTCAGTCGAAATTGTTGTCTGTATTATCTTTGTAAATACCGTTATTTTCACGTTTGTTTGTCCGTTTATGCCTTGGTGAAACAAAAATGGCTCAAATATTCAATCCAAATTTAATATTTTAGTTGAAGTTTCTCCGGAAGGAGATTATGGGTTTATCTTTTATGTCAACAATTTTATCAATGAACTAATAAAATCAATACGGTACACGCCATTCATCAGTTGAGAAGTAATGTTTAGGAAACAGATTATTGTCAAGAATGAAATGGGGAGGAAATACTGTTGACACTGGTGTTACGGTTGTGATTATACTATTGGTTCACCATAACAACAAGAGGGTAAAAGTTCCGGAAGTGCTAGGAAACCATGTCCGTACCACCCATCGTGTTTTTACGTTCTTGAAGCTGTCATAGGTTATCAAGATAAGTCTTGATCAAGCTATCTAATAGGCTGTCTAAGTTATATGTTTTTGCGGGTACCATAGGACAAGCCTCTTGGCAGTTGGTGCGCCTCTCAAAATTAAACATCTTCCTTTCCCGTAAATATGTTGTAGTTTATTGGACTTTTTGAACCATAAAATAAAATATTTGGGTAATTATATAAAGTAATAATTATAAGAAAGGGTGGGGAGAGAAAGACTCTTGTCAAAATTCCTAGTTTAACACTAAGCTAATGTTAGATTAGTTAGTTAGGCTGATTCAAATGGGGGGGGGGTAGATATAAAAGTTTTTTTAATGAAAAAATTCAGTTTTTTAAATTTTTTCATTTCATTTTGATATCAAAGCAAATGATACGTGTTACGGAAGATTAATCGTCCTCCTTCAGTTTGTTGCCGACAGTGAACAAACTGAAGAAGCAAGCAACAGTCATCTTCCGAAACCCGTATTTGCTTAACGTCAAAATAAAATGGCAAAATTTTAAAAACCAAATTTTTCGAAACAATTTTTTTAAATACTGCAATTTCTTTGATTTTGATGTCTTGGAAGAATTGGTTGCTTCTCTGCAACTTCCACCCATTCCGTTGGTGTGTGTCAGTTTTTATCTGATGTAATAATTTTTTTTTTTTTGGTGTTTTGTAGGAAAAAATGTAGGAAATGTAGGAAAATGTAGGAAAAAATGACAGCAAAAATGGCACAAGTGAAAAATATTATTATTATTATTATTATTATTATAATATTAATAAATAACACTAATAATATTATAATGGTTAACGGTATTGATTGATTATTATTATTGCATTGTGGTACCGTGTACTGTATAATTGAATTTTTTAATTAAATTAAAATTAAATGCTTTACAGGGTGGTCCAGGAATCAGGTTCGGGTACTATTTTTGTGGAATAAGTGAAGTGAATTATTTTTATAAAACTAATAGCAAGCATCCGGTACATTATTAAAGAATTAATAAAATAATTTAATTAATTAGTTAATGAATTAACTACGTATTGATTAACTATTCTAACTAAATATTGAAATTAAAAAAGGTACTACTTTAGAATAGATCATTAATTCATTAATCATACATTTAATACATTTATGTATTTGTTTTTAATTTTATTTTAAAACTATACAATAGCATCAATAATTACACAAAGTAACAAAAGAAAATCATTTTTCAAATTTTTTAAAAATCAAATATGATTTTTTTTTTGTGGTTTGTTTATTTATTTATCTATTTATTTAACTTACCTTCTCTAATCCTTAATATTATTACATTATAATAATTGAATAAATTAGAATATTAACACTTGACACAATATACCACCGCCTCGTCGATTTTGCTCAAGCAATTCGCAAAGAAAATCATCCCTACCACTTTCTCAAAAATCTGTCAAATTACCAAACCTCCATCCGTTCAACTCAAATCTATAAGATTAACTTAAATACAAATCTCTCAGCACATTTTTATACAACCTATCCTTACAATACTTTACAAAGTTGGAACAATTTACCCATTTATATAAGAAAAATTCTTTTTATATGCGTCAATGTCAACTGTGTTAAATGTTGCAATCATTTCAAGAAGGTTTTACTACAACCTATTACACACATTCTGGAACCTTAGTTGTCATACTTATAATTTTCTGTTAATATTTTTATTTTGTTCTTTGTTTGTTATTGTCAATTTTTGTAATATTATCAATTTGTTCCGACTTGGAATGTGAAATAAATAAATAAATAAATAAATAAATAAATAAATAATAGAACACTGCTTAAAAAACTAATTCAAAATATTGAAATTGCTATTCTCTATTTTAGTCGTGCCATTTTTTTCTACTTTTTCACTTGTGCTATATTTTTCCGTGCCATTTTTACCGAGCACCGTTATAGGGAAACCGACACAACTACTGTGGCTAAAGAAAGGAGACCATGTTTATTTTACTGCAAGAAAATATCGGCTTGTTAAAATCGCGTAAGCTTAACTAACATCACCTTTGTTGATACGCATAAAGAGGGATGGGTGTCAAAAGTAGGAGGCTAAACATAACCTCGATGGATCATTTCCACAATGACGTTGTTGTAGGTCGGGTGCCAAACGTGAGCCGCCAATACTCTCGAGTCACTAATGGAACTCCATGTTATCGAATTTCGTCGCGCACAGTCCAATTCAACTAATTCAGTTGCCCTTGGTAGATGAGCTAAAAAAAGTGCGACAAAGAAAGAAAAGCGAAAAGGAAACGACACAAAAGAGAGAAAAGTAGTCGTCGTCATACACACTTCGCTGCTCCAGAAACCAATTGCTAAACGAAGAAAACGAAGCCGTTGGAAATTAACGATTTGTTAACGGTTCACCATTTTATCATGAAATTTAAGAAATTTGCGTCACCGTGTCTTTTAAAAGGGAAAAAAAATAAAGTTGGAATGGGATTGAGGCTTATTAAGCGTGTTTCCCTTCACCGAACTTGGGCTTTCCGGCTCAACGGATTCCCACGAAAGAGGAGAATGAACGGGGGTGTCGATTTTACTTTCTCTTTCGTCTTCTTTATCCCCCACATATTCTTCTTATATCTGTGATCACGACTGAAAAGAAGTCTTCCGAGCACGGTTGATGCAAAACGAGATTGAAGACGACACCCGACTGAATATTCTATGACGAGCGACGCGAGGAGTGACTTTCCCGCAACACCAATAAGTTGCACAGGCAGCAAACCGATGGAGCTAAAAATAGGGCTGTGAAGGGCATCATATTTTCATACTGAATTTGAATGTACGAGTTTATTTTATTAGTTTCAACAACCATTTCTCTTTCTAAAGCATTTTTAGCGAAATTTGTTATTAGGCCCATCATGAATCTAATGATACAACGTAGGTATCGTTATAAAAAGCGTTTTCATAAAAAGTGAGCACCAGTGTCACGTGTCAGTTCGGGTATATGGTACGGGATTTCTACGTCATTCATAGGCACAGTCTATGGTAAATCGATGATATAATTTTTAAATTTATTCTCGTGCACCTGAAACAAGATAGAAAAAGAATTTTGGCGTTAGATGTGATTAAAGAGCAACAGTAAAAAAATTGTTTGGACGAGTTTAGTGTTAGTTAAGACTAATGCTACAAAAGTCAACACGAGTGCCATGAAATTTAACGCGCTAAGAAAATAAGATCAGTGACTTAAAATATCAGCATATTAATAGAATCAAATTAAAACAAATAAAAATAATAAAAAGATAAAGTTTATTTCCTGCATTAGTGATAAGTACGTGCACGGATGTATTTATCACTAAGATTGACTTTAAGGATTGTATCGAAAAGCTGACGTGAGAAATGCTGCCGACATGTATACTGCGTGAGTGCTTGGATCAATAAAGGAACTGAACTGGTACGCCGTTTCCAAATCACGTGACGCCAGAAAACGCACATCCGAAATGCTAAATGAGATGCTAGTGGTGTTCAACGACATCACCGGATATGGCCAGAATGAAACACTTCCCTCACCGACGAAAAAGTTTTCTAATGAACTCGATTCTTTCTTCACGAACAGTCGCACTTCATTAACGTTGAGCGATGTCGCGAAAGGTTTCGGACAAGAGTTGTTACGACGCGAGGAAACACTCGAAACGTGACTTTAAACTGTCGAGCTGTTTGTTGTTTTTTTCTTTCGTCGTTGCAAGCACTTTTCCTAAAATTTGGATAAACGCCATTGGATGATAGTCGGTGGACGTTTATCTTTATCTCGCAAAGTGGGTTCTGGTGTCGCGTCGAGGTGAGCTCGTTTATTATTGAGCGAGTGGAGTTTTCCAGAAAACTTGTTCCCTCGTCGCAGTAGGTTGATATCCCCTAGGACTGGCGGTGCCCCTGTCAAAGGTCGCGAGGGACACGGTTGGATGGGCCACCCTTCAGGGTCGCACTAAGATTAGAAAATACGACTTTCAACCTTTGTATTTTTTGCGCAACTTGTCTTTTTGTTTCTTTTTAAACCTTATCAAATTTCACTAAAAGCTTCCCTCGTTGCCTATGTATTTTGCTGAAAGAGTGGTTTTCCGGGCGTGACATTGAAATAACTTTATCGGGTGGGCGCCATAAACGTTTTCAAACTGGTCACGCGTCAAGCGACAATCTGACACGTAGCGACAGGATGATAGTACAAATGCTATTTATCACCATCAACAAAAAATAGCTTCACTTAACAGGTCCATGCGAATCTCATTTTTCTTGTCGTTTCACGTTAACACACGGTTTATGGTGCTGATGTCTTATTCTTTTTGCTTTAAACATTTGTCAGCAAAAGTAATCGATAAAATAAACAGCGTCGCTAGATTGATGCTACATTTTAATCAATGATGCAATATGTTATAAACCTAAATTATTTGACGTCATTGAAAACGCGTCTTTGTTGATAGACGTTGACGGACAATAGGTTGAAGTAAACTAGGCTTCATTGTACGCGGATTTGTAAGGTTTAATGTGTCCAAGAAAAAAAAAGCAATTATTTGGGCAAATTTGCTTTAGGGAAAATAATTGTTAATTTAGCACGTACCTAAGCGTCAACATCGGCAAGCTAAAAAGCAAATCTGGAAAATGAAAGGTTATTGGAATCGATCGGTGGTGGCAAAGAGCGTTTCACTCATTGCACCTTTGGACCCGAGGCTATTATTACGAGAACGAGAAACGGTCAGTGTTGACATTGGCCCCCAGTCATCGGCAATCTTATTTTGGACCAATGCTCGTTTCCAAATGGAACTCGAAAGTAATCGCCAGCAACGGTCTTAAATGGACTTTTCGCCGTTAATTTTTGGAACAGGTTTCTTTCGTCTTTCCGACGTGATGAGTATTTAATCTGCGTGTTTGACTTAAATGTTGATGGGTTCCACGTTTAAGTGAATTAAAGTGGAAGTATTTTAACGATTATTCCTTTTTTTTAGTTTCTAGAACGTTCATTCAAAATTTTCGTCGAAGGTATTTGTTTAGTGGGAGAGTAAGGGGGGGGGGTGCGTCAGTCTCCAAAGCTTAGAAAAAGTGTTTGCATTTTTTTTCACTTTTTTTATTCGAGTCGGTGCTTTTCTTAGCACCATGACATTCAATTACTGTCTGAGCCATCAAGGTTGACGGAACGTATCAACAAAAAAAGCTTATGACAGTATTTACCAGATGACAAGGTTAAAGAAGAAAGTGGGGAAGCCTAATCTGTTAGAAAGGTGACAACGTTTCATCAAAGATGACAGGAAAAAGATGAGAGAGAATGGTGGTCGTGACCGAGTCAGTGAGCTAATCAAAACCTTCTTCTAAGCCTCTGGGGTCGTCTCAGATTGTCACTTTCCTGATTTTTCTTTTTTACTTTGTATTTTCACAATCTGGAGTTTCCAAAGAAGAATTAGAGAAAGGTTTATTTTTTTGGTCCCTTGATACAAAAGTCAAATAGATCTCGGATAGAATCGAAGCTCAGGTTTCAGAAGTCTTCGTTGAGAAACCTAAGATGATAGTTGCCTTATTAAAGTAATTTTTTTAGGTCGTTTGTCTCGAGATAAAATTGAAAGAGCTCTTCCAAACATCTTTTCTAACTTTTTTTTTTCTTAAAATGATTGGCGTTTCAAATTTTTGTTAGGAAATATTCGCTTATTGACCATTGAAAAAACAAACAGAAAATGATCAAAATTAAAAAGTGAGTTGATTTGTTTGTTCCGTGACTCGTTGTCGACGACAGGAAATTAAACTGGAAAAGTCGTTATAGGCATAATCGTCGTCTGTGGCAATGACATGGTTAATATTTTATGAGAGAAAGAGGAGATAACGAAACATGATTCGTTTTCTAGTGTGACGATAAGCGTCCAATTACTTCGTTTAAATCATTATAATACAATTGTAGTTTAGCCATTGTTCTACACAAAACGACAACCGACGTCATGAAATCGTGGACAAAGTTACAATGGAATATCGATTGGTTCTCTCTCTCTCAGTACATCTTCTTATACTCTTTATATTAGATTCACTTGAGATTGAGTAAGCTGGGAATTAAACGTATATTGCCATCTACAATGGTTTATGAGAATATACTGAATAGTCCAATGTACCAAAAAACGCATAAAACGAAAACCGCATAAGTCCAATATAAAAAAAACGCATATATAAATAATTCAAAAAAATTAAATATCGAATTACTCAACTATCGCATAAATTTAAATTCGCCTAAATCGAAACATGCAAAAATCAAAATCATCAAAAATTATCAAAAATTAATTTTTGTGCATTATGTATGTAGATATATGCGATATATCTGTGTATGACAGTAGGATACATAATCGTATGCTTAAAAAGCATTTTTGATGTATGATGCTGGTGCGAAATAAATTGTCTAGTTATACAACATTTTGATAAGAAAAAGTTTTCTCGACAACACCCAACTTAGCTCTTAGTTCAGCATCAAATATTAATTAAAATCTTCCTTATATTCACTATAACGAAGCCAACGCGGAAGAGTGTTCACTGATGTTACCAGTTAAGTAACAACTATCCACGCTGAGAAAAAGTGTATTCTGGCGGATTTTTATTAAAATAAAATTAAGATATTTATTTTATTTTATTTATATATTAGCATTACTTTTAAGAAACGGAAAAAAATTAAACTTGTTTCTTTTTTTATGGAAAAGTCATTTTTTCGTTCTTGATAGCTGAGTAAAGCAACGATGTTTACCATTGTTCAGCAAGTTGTAAATAATGCAGCTCGTCGTCGTTGAATGAACTGCCGCCGTTTAGCTTTTCCTGTTAGACGGTGGCTTATTATTCCGACCTTAAAGCAGAAGGGTTCGTTTTTAAAAGGTCCACTCATTCAATGGTTCGATTCACCATACGAATCAAACGGAGCATATAGAGAGGGAAGAGGAAAAGCTACCGGGAGCCAAAGGGGAAACGCGTGTGTTACCGAGGCAACCCAACCCCGCTTTTGATATAAGGGAGATGGTGGAGATCAAAGGGGTTACGGACCGAGATGCGAGTGGTAAGCCAAGAAGTCAACTTACGACAAACACTCATCGTAGGAACGCGTTATTGGCAATGCTAATTGTTCCGTTTTCTGCTCCATCTGTTGGTTTTCCATTAATGAACGGGAAGGAGCCTCGATCCAACCATTTTCAGCTGCGAAACAGACGTTTGCGGTAACCCTAATTTAACGTGGAACCGTGACAAATGGCTGGCTCGAATGTTGAAGCCCTACAGAGTGGATGAGACTAAATTTGAAAAACATGAACACCATTAGTAGTTGTTGTTGTTTCCAAAGACCAGCTGCTAAAATGTCATAAAGTGGAATTCGATTGTAATGTTGAATTTCATTGGTAGATTCTTTGCCAATTTTCAAAGTAAAAAGTAAACGACTTTGTTCTATACACGAAAAGTATCAAAAGAGGCGATCACAAGTCATAGTTTCAACGACTTTTATTTATTCATTTATTTATTTTTTGCATCACAGTGACTTTGAAAGCAAAACTCTCTTAACTGTCGTATAAGAATTTTCATTTTAACTAAGGCTAATTTTAACTAATGATCAAAAAATTAAAAAGCAAGATGCCATCGTTTTCTGAGAATGTGTTTATTTTTAATATCTTATCCGTTTTACTTACTTCACTAACACAACTTAGTATACAAGTAAACGTTTTAGCGAGAAAGTTATAGAAATACAGTCATTGTCCACTCTCTTTTGAGATTTAAAATTTTTACAACGTTCAAGAAATTCATTATGAAATTAATCTATAGTATAGGCCAAGCACAGCACCCAACTCACTTTGAAGACAGTGGATGAAGGTTAATTTCACAAACAAAATACTAATGCAATTTTTGAAATTAAATAGATGAAATGACCAGTAACATTCAAATGAATTTCACTCTTGCGTGGTTTCATCATGAAGAGACCATGGATATGAAAGTTCAAAACTACCTAGATACTTTATAATATAGGGTAAGTTTAAACTTAGACGGTAGATGCATTGTGCTGTTTTTGTGCACGGTTAAGTTAACCGATAAAATGCTCAAACTTAACGAGTGGTGAAGAGCATCGGAAATTAACACTTTGCGAAAGAAAAAATAGTTGTAAGCAAATGAGAGGAGCAGAAGTTCATTATGAATGCCACGCTGAAACAGAGCCTTTGTCTCGCACGAGAGAAAGGAGTTTAAACACCAGGAAGGATTAATTAAACCACGCAGCCATCTTTGAGCAGTTCAAACATTAATGAATTCGAAAGTAACGAGAAGTTGGGAAAGGAAACCCACTTAGCCGTTTAGAAGTTGGTAAAAGAGAAAAGCGAGACTACTACTAGTGGTAGTAAGACGGCGAGTTGTCCACTTAATTGAACTCGAACAAGTCGAACAGCGACGCCATCGGAGGAGGATGAGGACGAGGCAATTGCCTAACGTGTAAGACGCCGTCATTGGACTTGGTAATCGTCAGCTTCATTAACCGGAGAATAAATATTTAGCTTCGGGCTCAGTTGGCTGTGTCAAACGAAAAAGTTCTGTGACTAGCATTTAAGTTGGACGAATAGACATTAGTTGTTGTTGTTGTTAGTAAAAAGATTCGTTAACTTTGCTCGAAATTGAGTTTACTTTAAAAATAAGTTTCCAACGTACGAAAGGAATTATTTTTGAAAGACAAGTCATATCGTGGACTTGTTTGTTTTAATGTTTTTCACGCGACTTGTTTTTAATTCAGTAGGCGTATATAAAGGGGAAAGCTAAACCGGATGTTGTAGTAAAAATAAGTAAAGTCGTTCGGATTTTTATGGTTGGTGGCGTTGTGATCTCGTTGGATTTTGATTCGAAATCGTAAAAAATGTTTTGGAATTTTGCGATATTTCTTCTGGGAGATGAACTAGCTTGTTCTAAAAATGAAATGACTTTTTGTTTGGTTTAAAATGAACATCACAGAAATACGGAGGGACTTTTTCGAACAGATTCATTTGTATAACATGAACAGTGGAATGGGATACACGCTTTGACCATGATAGACATCAATTAAATAAATTTGCTTAACTTGGTAATTTCATGATCATTTTTTTCACTCTTGATGTATGGCGTTTTTCAAGGTTAGGTTCTTTTGGACGTTGAAAGATGATGAAGCCTTTGTCCAACAATAGTCATACGTAGTAGAGCTTGGCTATTTTTTCATGATTATAGTTGACATTGACAATGAGGAATTGACGCTGATATAAACGTGGATTGTTTTGAAGTGGAACGAATTGTTCCGAGTGAATAAACGCTAGTCCGCGGTGGAAAATGATAGAAAATAAGACGTCAGTACAAAATGGTTTTTGTTTGTCTCTCGTTGTCCCAAACTCGAATTTATCTCGCCGTGAAAATGTGGTAAGGCAAACGAGTAACAAGAACCCATCACAGAAGCCATTTCACGTTCATAAATATGAATGAAGGAAGAAGTGGCAAAAAATTCGACAGTTGCAACGTTAGTTGGTGCAAAAAGGGTTTGTTTTTTGTTTTTGTTTTTTTTTTACTCGATGTCTCGCCTGTCTCCACCTTAATCTTCTCCGAAATGAGAAGAGCGGAATGTCTATCGGTGGTGAGAACAAAAACCAACAGATGGCGAGAACAACACCGCACAAGTAAGAAAAAGCTCTAGTCGGAATTTAATGAATAAAGTAAGCGTTAAAAAGAAGAAGAAAACAAAACAACCAAAAAACAGTAAAACACGGCAAAGAATTTTCGGAATGGCAAATGAAAGCAAAGGAACACAAAAGAAAAAGAGACTCAAGATTTGGGAATAGAAATGTTACACCGAGCCATGTCAGAAGGTAAAGAACGCAAGAAAATGATAAATGACATTTTAATTCCTTAAAGAATATTGTTTTTATTTTATTTTTTGTTCATGTCTATATTTTGTGAACGAAAAACAGTGTCAATTTGTATCCCATTATGTCACACCCCTCTTATGGGAAAGAGCGTACTTCTACAGTAGATTCATTTTATTCGATACTTTTCTTCATCCTTTCAACTTGACTATGTTTGCCACGTCCAATGTCTTGCTTTTCTTAATGTTTTTTTTTAAGAAGGGTGAGTAACCTGGTCTAATTCATGTTTCTGCCACTCAAGCAGGTGGTCACTTTTGTGCGTGTGTGCTTGTAAATCAATAGTTTAGGGCTTTTTGACTTAGTTAGGGTGTGTATCACCAAATAGTTTTATTCGAGTCCATTTGTTGACAATACAGTACAACAATTAATGACATCATTAAAAAGGATAACTTTTTTTCGCCATGTTGTTCCAGAATTAAACTTCCGTTTTTCGTAAAGATGGTTCTTAAGAAGCCGTACTTTTGAGTGTTAAGTTGGAAAGGGGGGGGGTGTAAAGTGAAACCATCCATCGAAATTTGTTACGACAAGCTTAGTCACTCTAAGGACTCTCTTTCTTAGTTAGATAACTATAAGAAAGAGTTGACAAAAAAGTAAAAAAAAAAACCCCACTTCTAAAATTTTCACGTGGAGCTTATTGAAGTGGCTCTTAGATAGGTCTACTTGGATTTAGAGATATCTAATGGTCGTCGTCAATTTCGATTTTTTTTTCTTTTTTGTTCGGTCAGATTTGAAAAGTCGGCGTTAGATCCTTTTGTTAGTTTCAAAAGATGAAAAGGGTTTTGAGGACGCGAAATAAAGAAAGCGAGCGAGATGAAAAAGAAGTTGCCCAATGGCAAAAGTAAACGAAACCTGTGCCGAGGTGTCGACAGTGTCCGTTATTGACAATGAGAGGGGTTTCTCGAATCGTGTTATCTCTCAGCCTATACGGCACGTCAAAGCGAATAGTAAGGAAAAAGAACCGAAGAAAAAATGAGGGTGGAATAAAAAAAGAAGAAAAAATCGTTTCGAGCAATATTATCTGGTTACCATGGCAATAAGAAGGCAGTGGCTTTGGAGGGGAAGAAAATCGTCGTATTCACCGTCGTCGTCTTCTTCGTCTCTTCTTCTTCTTCTTCTTCTTCTTGAAAACGGGAATCAACAATCTGATGAAAATTGATGGGCGCTCCATGAAGCGTAACCAGGCAAATCACTGATTAAAGGGGTGAACGGAAATGCTTTGAGCGCTCTGCGACGACGAGAAAAGCTGCTTTTCTGTCCCAACTGTGGGTTTGGGGCTCGGTCGTCTTCCTTTTCCACCCATTCCTTTTTTTTTTTCATCGTACAGACATTATTTCTATGAATTCTTGAAATTCTTCCGTTTTTCTGTGATTTGTTCTAAAATATAATCCCCTCGAAGTTTTATTCCATTTTTCATACATATAACAAGAAATGAGTAACTTTTTAAACGACCTATCGCCCATTTTTATTTTGACAACTGAAAAACGGAATAGAATTCAAATGAAATATATTCATGAAGAATAAATATTTAATAAATTTATAAAAAATGTTTCTTGAGAGAAAAATTAACTCTAAAAAACTATATGGGTTTCTCTATATATCTATATCTCTCTCTCTCT
>JAQIWH010006367.1:0-12971 GCA_034695005.1 Cryptops parisi
CGTACTCTGTCCGTCGTCGTCGTCGCTTTTGATAAAGAGCAGAAGGAAGCCACCCCCGCACGGATTAATAAAAGGGAATAGCCAGGCCCCGTCGCTGGCTCCTTAGTGGGGGATATCGCCCGGGTCCAGCAGGTGTCCCCCTGTTATTGAAGCGCTGCCCCCGGCCTCACGGACCCCCCAATGGAAGCAAGCAGGAAGCGCATTGAGGACTGCTCGCTGGTCGGAGCAGGAAACTGAATCATGGGTTGCGCCAGAGCCCCCCCTCGGCGTGAGACCCCCTACCCCCTCTTTCGGGGCCCCCCTCCGAGATGGCGTGTTTGTTTGGCTGGCAACAGTCAGGGTTCCCCGATCGAAACTTTACTTCATCATACTTTTTTTTTTTTTATTCTGTGAAAAAGTTTGTTATGTATGTATTTTCTCTTTTGATATCGGTGGGAAAAGTTGGTAATGTGTTCTATATTTTAGTGTGTTTTTTTTTGTATTTTATTTTGGAGGGGGTTGGTTTGTTGGTACCCGTTACTATTACCATGTTTTCTTTTGTGTTGCTAGTATTTTCTTTTTACTATTTCACATCTTCTTTTCGGTGCTAATTATTTCAGTACCCTGGGGACTATGCGCTGAGAAGTAGCTTCTCGTGGGAGTGAATAACCACTAACAAAAAGCAAACACAGTATCTCGTGGTGCGTGACGTCATTCATCTCGGACCCGCACAAACAGAATGACACACACACACATTTGATGAACTTTAGATGAGGGGAAGTAATAGAGTCAACTTTAACCCTTAATGATCTTTGCGTGCATCGGTTCGTTATATACTACGGTCTACGGTGAATATTTAATTTTGTAGTATAAAAGATTCGTGATTAAAATTTCGTGAACTAATTACCGAACGCGTGTTTACCGATTAATTTATAATTAGAATCCATAGTTTCCATTGAACTACTATAGGTCTAACAAATTAGAATAATCCTGGTGCTCTTCTCGAATACGGATGAAGAAATTCGTTATTGGTAAATAATCGCATTTTAATTTATACTGTACATAATGAAATACTATTAACGTTACAGTATTAACAGCCGAGTTTCCTTCAACGAGCAAAACAATATTTCACACAATGAACGGTTTCAAAAGTGAAGTTTCTCTTCATGCAACGAGCAAAACTCCAACAACGAGCATCGTTGTGTGACTTAATAGAAAAGGTTGACAACTCTCGTTTTGATTTTATCTCTATGCACAATTTATTCTCAAACAATGAATTATTTTTAAAATATTTTGTTTTATTATAAAAAGTAAAGGGTGTCAAGAAAGAGAGAGAGAGAGAGTAGGATTTTGCATGAATTGGGCATTTTCATAGGGTAAACCGTTGTGCATACATACACTGCGAGTTTTTCCCATAACGAGATGTCTGCATCAATTAAACTCGTTGTATGGCACTCGACTGTATATCTTTATCGACCCTTCATTTTAAATGGTTCTGAAGTTGAACTTTCGGAAGATCCTTCCCGAAACCCTTGTCAACCTATTTAAATTTCAAGATGAATGTTGATAGTGGTGGCTGATGATGATGATGATGATGATGATGATGGACGATGGCGATGAAGTAGTAAAAATGTTGAAATCATAAACTAGCCTGATCCAGTTTTGACTGTAAATAGCCCGATGATAATGAGCATCGATTCGATCACCGGAAATCTCCGGTTTGTGTGTCCCCTGCGAGTGGTGACCTCTGTTGGCTGTCATGTTAAGGTTCCGGTTCCACAACACCAATTGGAATCCCTCTCGACTTGCTTGCTTTCCTCGGTGTAATGTTGTGATAATCTAATCCCGTGCCTTTAATTAGCTTAACACGAAACGCCAAGTGACAATATGGTGATGAGTTGAAGAGACTGAGCAAGTTTCACTCCTCTCTGTCCTGTTCTCTTCTTGCTGATTGGCCGTTTTTTGCTTTCATTGACTGAAAATTGGTTTTAGTTTCAACAATCCCTTTCTTTTGATTATTTAATTTTTATACTTTGATTACTTTTTTGTGTTTAAACGAACGATAACACACTTTAAAGAGTTGAAAACAAGTGTTGATCGATTTGGTTTTGAATTTTTACATTTTAACCATGTTCTTAACTGTGTCACGAGATTTTAAACTAAGTTAAACCTTTGGATAAATCGAGGATCTCTCAGGTTAACCAATATATGAAAAATCGTAGTAAGTAATACGAATTTGGTCAAATCATATTTGTGTACGTTGGTTGTTATATATTTTTTTTGTCACCACCATCATCATCATCATCATCGTCTGGGTTCATCTTTTTCCCGATGCATAATGTCATTAATTCGGAGTCAGTGCTCGTGTTCCCTCGAGAAGGCGAAACAGCTCGGCGATTAAATATTCAATACTTTCTGAGGGTGGAGTCGTTGGTCCCCCGGGAAAACCCACGGTTTTCTCCAACGTATACCTAGTGCTACGTAATACTTTTGAATCTGGCAGACAACGAACTTATTTCTTTATGCCCTTGGAGAGAAAAATTTTTTTCCAACTCTTAATGTCGATCCATTTTTGTCGCGTCAATAGTTGGTTGTCCTTAAGTCAATCATGTTTGGTTAGTAACTATTCAGTTAGTGAAAATAAAAAATAGTAATGTATAAATTATACACGACGTATATATGAATTTTGTTTTTTGTTCTCATTTAAAAAAAAATAAAACTTTTTAGAAAAAAACAATTTTGAAAGTTTTAAAAAAAAATAGTCGGCAGTTGTGTATTTTCATATTTCTCGAACCGAGCGAAGTTTCTGTTTTCGTAGTTCAGACTAGTTTTCTCTTCGTACCAATTCTCTGGCGAGCAAACCCAGTCCTTCATGGTAAAGCTCTTGGGATTCTTTTCTCTCGGGATGCTTTCCTTCTGCGCCGAGCGTGGTAGATGTGCAGTGCAGAAATGTATCAGCTACCTCCCCCCTTTCCCTTCCTCGGTGTCCTTTGGGACACTGGGGGCACGTGCGAAAGCACCTGCGCACGTCTCATTATGCACGCTCTCATATCTCATGGATTACTCCGGGTGCCAACAATATAAATATGTGTATGTATTTATATGTACTGTATATATGTGTATGTATACGGGGTGAGGCAAAACGTCTGTCACAAAAACAAAAAGTCACAGCTAAATATTTGGACAACCATTGGTGGTATGGAAAATTTTGATTGAATTATTGTAAAATGTATATTGGTTATGGGCTATCCAATGCAGTTTTCGAAAGTGAATGTCATTTTCAAGGACATCATATTATCAATTTTGTTATTATCCATTTTACACCCTTCGTGTGGTTTCGAAAGATGAGGATATTAACGAAATAATGTAGGCATATGAAAGTGATCGAAAATCGACTGTAAAAACGGAAGTTGTGGGCTCAACAAGTTTGGCATGACAGGGAAGCAAAGCTTAGGTAGATTAAAAAAAAAACATGACAATGGAGAAGTGGGTGCCTTGAAGTGCCTTGAAAAAGTCGTGGGTGCCCTATTTCGATGGGAATGCAAGGTATGCTTTCCGCTTACACATGTTTGTATTGCGTGGAGCTTACCTTACGTAACTTCGGCAGTCCGCATCATGTGATGCGATTGTATCCGAAACTTTCAGTATGACTGTAGTTATTATATGTTTGCATTTAGGTATATTCTAAAACTAAAGTAAAAATGTTTAATATTTTCATTTTTATTTATACAATAGTGTTTAATGTGTACACCAGTCAAAACCACTGTTTCAAACTGTTTCAAATACACATTGTACATACACACATACACTCACATTATGACAGGATGTGTGTGAGTGATATTTAGCGTCATTAGAAGATTTCGCTCTGTTCTCGGAATGGGTTTTTTGTACTTTAAAAGTTAAGTAGTATTGAAAAGTTATTCGGGAACCCGCTCCCCCTACACATAAACCATGACAGGGGGAAGAAGTGTAGGACAAGGGGGTAAAAAAAGGAAAGAACAGAGAGAGAGAGAGAGAGTAAGAAGAAAAAATGGTACATGAACAACATCACCATCGTCATGATCATCTGCATGAGAAGACAGCAAGGATAGTGGAAAAGGACCGGGGAGGGGAAAACGACCCAAAAAAAGAGGGGGTAGAAAGGAGGGGAGAAAGTAGGAGTAAAAGATCTTTCACTCCTAGAAAGGCGTGGGCGTAGGACGATGTCACGTGCCGCGAGCGGCCATCATCTTTGATGAAGTCTCGTCCTTCACGGGAATTCGCGCGTTCCCTCGTCGTTTTGCCAGAGACTTTTGCCTCCTCTCTCTTCCTACTCTTACTCCTCCTCCTTCAGCTTTCGCTCGCAGCAGCGTTTTCTTCTCTTCTTTTTGGCTTTTCCTCCCAACAATCCGACCACCACCTCCTCCTTGCGGAGAACGCCCTTTTCTCCGCTGCAGGCCGTTCATTCACTTTCTCTTTCACTCTCCTTTCTTTTCTCTTTCCCCCCCCCCCTTTATTTTTTTTTTGGCTAACCCCCTCCTCTTTTGCACTTGATATGCGCGTGCAAGCATTAGAGACGGGCGCCCGCACGCAAAACACGGCCAATTCCCTCGAGTCTCACCGGCTGACAACGTGATGGATCGCCACACTCCTCTCACTGCCAACTCTATAACCCCCCTCCCATTTTACACATACACACACACACATAGCCTTACTACTACATACAACCCGTTGGCATCGCATCGTCCGGTCCAGCGAGACCGAGGAAGAGTGAAAGTGCGACGAGGAGACGTAGGGGGAAAGCTGTACAAAAAAATAAATATGCATATTTGTGTTTTTCGTTTTTTTTTGAGGGAGGGGTGGGGATATGGAAAAAATGCGAGCAAGTTTCTTTAGTGTCCACCAACTCCCCCCCCCCCCTTCACTCTTTACTCGAAAGTGGGGAAACAAAAAAGAAAAAAGATGGTCTGTGTTTGAAATTCATGATGCTGCAGGGAATGTGTGTGTGTGTGTTTTAGTTTGTAAATGTGTGGTGGTTGTGTACAGTATGTGTAGATCGAATGAAATCGAGTTTGCTGTCGTGACCGTTAGCACCTGGAGATTGACCAAAACACGACGTGTAAAGTTGGAAATGCAGAAAATTAGGTTCACGTTTTGCCGTTTGGAGGTGAGACGGAAAATGCCGAAAAAGTTGACACCCGGAAAGTCTTTCTGTTGACAATTCCCGCGATGAATTTGTTCGAGGTTCGAAAAAAAATTTGGGCGTCGGAAGTGTGTACTTGTCAAAGTGACCAATGCTTATATAAAGATAGGAATTTTGTTTAAAAAGTGTATGTAAAATTGTTTTTGCAAAAGAAAAAAAGGTATGAGGAAAAAGTTTCAAAAGATTAATTTAATGTGTCCCCATGGATTTTCTTAAGGGTGAAATAAAAAGTAGAGCATATATATACATAACATGGTGTTAATGGTTCGGGGACTCTAGGGGTCCGTTACTCGTGGCTCCGAAATATTCTTCATAGTGAAACTTTCTTAGTTATATATGACCTCATGCAATTCTGTGTAACTTTTGTCAGTGAACCCATAACTTGCTTTTTTATTCAAAATTAAAGTAGTCAATCGTATAAAGATCAATGTATAACCTAAGGTCTTCAGACACTCTACAGCGATTACACAGTATAGCGATTAGCCTCTGTATAATTTACCGGCGATGTATACGTATACTCCAGGCATTCTTTACAGATTGTATAGAGATTAGCTTACTGTATATTTTACCCGCGATGTATATTATAATTTAGGCATTCTTTACAATGCCTAGCTTCTTTTGGCAAAGTATGAAAAAACGTCTGCAACTATTTAAGTTAGTTGACGTTAGTAAACGGTATTTCCTCTAGAAAACAATGTTGAGTCTAAATTTAGCCCTAAATTTAAATTCAACCTAAATTCTTACGTAACTATTCCAATGCTAATTTAATACCTAAACCAAACTTGGCATTGTGTAGATAGAATGCATGTATTTCGTACTATACATTGCCGGTAACATACACTTAAATTAAAGGGCTTGGTGTAAAGGAGTGCTAAGTAACATTTTTTGTTTATCAAAAATGACTTAGAAGCATTTTCGAATGTGTTAGGTACCTTCTTAACCCATAATTTTGAGCAGAACAACAATATGTTGCAAAGATATTATTAGTACAAGAAGTGTGAAGTAGTCCATAGACAGCAAAACCCTTCAATTTAAATACTCATAAAAATGAATCGCCGATTAATTTGTTAATTCTTAACATCACACTCGCGTGCCGGTGTTATCATCGTTGGAAGTTATTTCGATCGCGATTAAGATTACGTCTAGCGTGAATCTCTTGAATTAGGAATCGGATAAATGTCCATCTCAGCGAGTTAATAACACCACCCACCACCAACATTAATAATAATATATAACATAACACAGTGCGAATTCGACTCGAGGAATCGACATTGGGTGCACAGTGTCCGAAACAACATAAACAGCACCAACAACAAGAATGCAACTCGCCACCTTTCTAACCGATGGCGGCAACCCCATTTGCCCGCGGTATAGGGGCACCATGGGAAAGTTGTTAGCCACTTAAATTCAATTTGTCTTAACGAGCTTAAGTCGGCGTTGTCGCTTACTAAAACTTTTGGCAAGTTGGCACCACTCCCCGAAGTGTGCCCCGGATAGTATTGGGGGGGGGGAGGTAGGAAACTGTTGTCTCTCGCTCGGTCGTCGTTCGCCTATTATTCCCCTTTCGCACGCGACGAAGACCCCTTCGGTGAACCGTGTGACGTCACCGTCGCTGTAACCAACACCGAATGGAAGCTCTCGGGTGGCGGCCATTTCCCACCTGACTCGGAAGACGAAGACGAGCTTTCGCGCGCCAATTGGCGTGAATAATTAAGGCGGTGCGTTGATCAGAAGCCCCCGCCCCAGGGCATCTTCCCTCTGGATCGAATCGCCCGTTTCGCACATAACACACTACCTCACACGTATACGACGACACGCACACCTCACTCACTCACTCTCTCTCTCTCTCTCTCTCTCTCTCTCTTCTTCCTGGTCTTCCTCTCCTTTTCCCCATATTATCCCCCCTTCCTCTCACTTTTCCGACATCCACTTGGGGGAGTTAGCAAAGCCGCTGGGCGACGACGACGAGAATGCTTTTCTAACCGATAAACACCTTGAGAAAAGCTGGTTCAACATTACTACTACTACCTGTACTTAACTTTAAACTCTTTTCAACCCCCTTATTTTTTTTTTTACGTCTTTTCTCTTTTCAATGGACAAGTTGTCGGCGAAAAAGGGTTTTCTGGGTGAGTTGAAACATTGATAGGAAGATGACGAATGTTGAAGAGAAATTGTTTGTCATGGTTTGAGAGGGGGAGAAAAAAGTCATCCCTTTTGTCTCGAAAAACAAAAGAGATTTTTCTTTGTATTATTATTATTATTTTTATGAGGAGGCTCTGAAAATGTGGAATTTGTGTAACGGTAATGTTTTATTATTGCAACCTTTTTATTATTACAAAGCTTTTGTTTAACTTGACCTGGCGTCTTAAACGGTTTTCAAAAAAGTTTCAAATCTTTCAAAACGTAGATTCGTCAATTTTAACCAGGTTTTTTTGTGTCATAGGAACTTGGTGCACGGATTAATCTCGCGTGACAATTAAATTTATCAAATTTCGAGGAATCAATGTCGTGTCAATTGGGAACTATTGGCACGTGAAAAGTCTCCTTTTTTTCAGATAGAGTGAGAGAAACGCATAAAACGAGAGCCCCATAAGTCTTTCGCATAAATCAAAAACCGCATAAGTCTACTGCAAAAAAAAAAAAAAAAATCGAATATATAAATCGAAAATTGAATAAATCAAAAATGGAAATAACCGAAAACTTGCGTAGATACAATATCGAATTACTGAACGATCGCATAAATGTAAAATCGCATAAATCGAATTTACATCAATAAAAATTCATATCAATCGAAACGTGCAGAAATCAGATATGGAATTAACTCCAAACATCCATAAATTGAATATCGAAATTACTCCAAAATTGCACAAGTTTTTATTCGCATAAATCGAAACAGGCAGAAATTAAAAATGAATTTTTTTTTTGCGTTATGCATGTACATACAGTATATCTGTGTATGACAATGTATAAAGAGTATGCTTAAAAAGTGTTATTAATGTACTTGTAAATATTTTATTTAGTTGTTAAATTAATACAAACAGGAACATGACATAAAAATAACTATATGTCGTGACATAAGACACATGATTACCCGTCATGACACGAGGTACATAACTATACGTCGAATAAATAAATAAATAAATAAATAAATAAATAAGGAAAGACATCGATAGTAACATCGATTGAGCGCCATCGAAATTGAGTGACGATTATGCAAAGCAACCCCTGATATCGCATCGCGACTTCTCTGCATCACAATGGTAGTTTAACATCAACAACAGTAAATTTGATAAAACCGCGAGAGTTATCAATGATAACCTTTGTTATCCGCGGATTTTGAGCCTTACACGCGGATTGTAATTTTTTTTGTTTTAAATAAACGATTGAAGAGCTTATTTCCAAAACGTCTTAAATCAAAAAGAAACAAACCATTTTTTTTAGGAAACACAGGGGTATTCATTCGACCCTAGTCTTTGCATATAATTGTATTATAATAAATATACTTCTATTGTTTAGAAATTGTTTTGTTGTTTTGTGTTAATTTTTCGATTTGTAAAAATTGTATGATGTTAAAATAAAAAAATAAATAAATTAAATAAACGTGGTTTTTGAAAGGAGGAAATAATAAGTTTTGAGTTTTGAAATATAACATATTTGGAATTCGCGATTCACAGATAATTGTCAAGAGCTTCTTATTTTTTTAAAAAAAATAAATGATATAAAGATGGAGATAAGACGTTTTGATAATAAATCTGTTCAATTTTTGTGCAGAATCTTTTTATTTAAAAAAAAAAGAAGTTAATTCGAATAACACATTTTATTTACATTAATTCAGGTTATTTTAATGAACGAGTACCTTGATTTATTTTTTTTTAAAAAAACAAAAATTTAATTCTCGTGCAATTTCAATAACATAAACACATAGTCGAGTCCGAGACAAGGTCAAAAACATGGAACAAAAGAACTGCGACATTCTCGTTTGTTTCTCAAAACTTGTCCCTGAACTGATTAAAGGCAGGTAAAAGCTTTTCTGTGTCAAAAAGGACGAGTAGGTGGAAAAGTCTTATTGCAACTGTTAAAAATTGCCTCTTTTTTTTCTCTCTCTCTCTTTCTCTTTCTCTTTCTGTTTCTTTTTATTATTTTTTTTCTCTCGTTCTATCTCGTTTTCTTTCGGTACATTAGTCTTTACTCGCTCCATTACCACCACCACCACCACCACGTTGACTTAATACCGCGGCTGATTTATTTTAGGAGGCCTCTTCGACAATGCCATTACGTTTCTCACTACCCCCCCCCCTTTTTATTATTTTTTTTTATATGTAATTTTTTTTCTTTACCTAATTATTTTTCAGTCACGCGAATTTTTTTTTTGTTTTTTATATATTTGTTTGGTGGTACTTATTAACTTAAAAGACTTATAATCTACCAGAAAGTGATATTTTCTTTAAGGGGGGGGGGTATTATGAGTTGGTGACAATGGGTGGGAGCGTACAAAATTGTACATGAAAAGTAATGGACGATTTGACCCAAAATGAGAGGTTTACAAAAAGAGATAAAAACGAGGAGTTCGATTGTATCTCATCGGTTATTTATTTTTTATCACGCTTGATTTGAAATTTAAAAAAAAGAGAACATTTTGAAGAATTGATAAATGACTGGAAGTTCTCGATTTATGCGATTTTTTTGTTGTTGTTATGCGTTGAAAGAAACCATGTCGGATATTTGTTATATGCAAGAAAAACTCGATATATATATATAATGCGATTCTGTACGATTAGAAAATATGTGAATTTTGAAAACGACTGAAATTTAGAAACATGGTGATCAAGGTAAAACTGATGAATTTCTCGTTTTAAGCGATTTTAGTTATTATAAAATAGAGAAAAAAACTCCAGAAATTCGTTATGTACGAGAAAAATTCGATGTCATGCGATTTTTGTACGATGATTCTGTGCACACTGGATTTTATAAACATATTAATTCAAGAATCGTCAAATGAAGTTTTCGATTTATGCGATTATAGTTATTATGGTGTCGAAAGAAACTTCGTTGGATATTTGTTATCGACGAGAAAAATTCGATAAAATGCGATTCTGTACGATTAGAAAACGTGTGGATTTTATAAACATAGTGATCGAAGAACTGACAAATGATTAAGTTCTCGATTTATGCTATTTCGGCATTATACAATGAGAAAACCCTCCACGAAATTTGTTATGTTACGAGAAAATTTTGCTATTATGCGATTTTGGGTGATATTTTACAAGTGACTGAACGGTCCTGCACCTGCTGCTTTTATTTATTATTTATTTATTTATTTATTGATTGATGCGCTCAGGTGAGCAAAGTGACACAACAATACAGTAAAATTTAAGGAACTACACTTTTCATTTGTGTACACCGCTAATCACGATCTATGTTACTTTCAACTGACGCAGATTTTCGCATAACGTAACGCGCATGAATCGCTGCACGTGCGTATCAAAGATTGTTTTGTAGAATGAATCGATGTTTGGAAGAAATTATTTTTTCGCATTGATAATTTTATAGTGTTTTTCTTAAAAAAAAATTTTCAATAACAATGGTTGAAATAACTATTCGGTTATTATAATTACACAATTTGTTTTTTTTTAAAAAATATTATTGGTGTCGGATGATGACATCCCAACATTACCACTTCATTTTCCGAAATAGCGAGACGAACGTTTTGTAAGCTATTTTTCACATCATCACACTATTTCTTTTAAACAAAAAGTAAAAACAAAAAGTGAAAACAAGATAAAACAGGAATAGACACGCACAAAAAAAAGTTGGAAAAAACAACTATTCGCACAGTTTTCATTGGAATAAAAATGAGCAATTCCTTTTCCCTTTCTTGTTACAATGCACCTGGTGATCGTTTGCGACCGAATGGCACACTATGAAGCCACCATTTTGTTTTCGTAGTTTTTTTTCCGTATATCTCAACCCTATCCGAAAAGAAAGCGATGAAAAGAGATGTTGCAGCAAAAGGTTGTTGTTACGTAGAGATAGGGGGGGGGGGGGGTATTTATGCTGTTATGGACGAGGTGGGTGGTAACAGGATAGTTTTGTAGAAGAAAAGGTAATACTACTAGTAACACAGTAGTGGTGGTAGTAGTAATAGTGGTGGTGGTAGTAGTAGTAGTGGTGGTAATGTTGGGGAAAGGTAGGCCAAAGTCGCATCATTGAGCTCGCGCGCGCGGATGTGACAATAAAAGCGACGCTCGGTGGCTACTTAGAGGCCAACCAAAAGGAGAAAAGTTGATGAAAACGCGCGTTTCATAAGTCGAAATTAGGAGCTCTCGGCCTCGGTGGCGTTAATTCTGCCTTCTCGTCGTAATTACGACGTAATCGCTTGGCCAGCTCGGCCAATTACTTTACCCCCTCCCCTTCCTCCTACTACCACTACCATCTCTCCCCTCCTCCTCCGTCTTGTTCTTCTTTTGCCGAGCACGTTTAAGCCCGTCTTTAAACGATGCTGGGAAAGCCCCGTGAAAAAGAAACATTGTGTTACTTGGGGTTTAGTTTATAAAACTAGCGTTTTTCTTCCCTTGGACGCAACACGAGTAGGGGGTGTATCACACCAAAAAAAAAGTGGGGAGTTCATTGTTATGCTAATTGGGAGTGGTAGAAAGATGAGGTGGGGAAAAAGTGTCGGAATTATATTTTTGTTTTGGTTACCTTAACCCCCCCCCCCGGTCATCTTTTGTAAAGTTTTTGGTGCTGTTGTTTATTAAGTTGTTGATGCTAATAAGTAGGCTTATATACTTTATTGGTGTGTCGAGAAACGATGTTTAGCTTGATGTGAGAAGCATTGTATAGTTTGTATACAACTTTGTGTGATAACTTGTCACACGCAATAAGTGAATGTAAAACAACGAATGTGAGAAGCTAGAGTCGCGAACGTCGAGTGTTCACTATAATACGAAGAAAATGTATATAACTAGTGATACTATGTTACAGATATAATACAATGGGATTATATACAATGTCACACCTGGTTTAAGCAATGTATGAAATTAGCATTAGAATAGATAGATTGAGAAAAAAGTTAGGTTAAGTTTACATTTAGTCTTAAATGGTGGTTTGTTTTTTATAGAGAAAATGTTCGTTACCTAACCAAAACTAACCTAAACAGTTCTATAGAAAATTTAATTCCATGCTTTGCTAAAAGAGGCTGGCATTGTATACAAGACCTTAATTATGTACATTGCCTGTAACATATCTACTGTACTGTACATTATACACATGCAGGAAGTTTTCGATTTATACGATGACTACGTTTCAGTTATTCAATCGTTCGCATAAATCGAAATTTTTAACTCATTGAAGCGTTCTTGAAGTGTGTGTTGTATAATGAATGGTCATCGTGATCGAGAAAATTAAAATGCGATTTTATAAAACATAAAATCGCATAATAGAGAAATGTTTTTGCTTATAATCTGTATTCATTGGTGAAATCCGCATATTTTATTTATTTTTTTATTTACAACTAAATTCACTCCAAGTGGAGTCATTGGACATTACAAAACTTAGTACATAGAAAACTGAGGAGGGTTCATGACAGAACAATATTGCATATTAGCGAAATTTTCGTATTAATCGCCATTCGCAAAAACAAGTTCGCATAAAACGAAGTCCACCTGTATGCAGGCCCGACAAGAGGGGGGGGGGAAAGCCGGTACAAAGTACCAGGGCCCGGTAACCAGAAAAGGGCCTGGAAGGACCTACTAAAATACCTTTTTACAATTTTAAAGTTTGCGAAATACAAACACCAAAAAACAAACAA